>JAOANR010000012.1:13197713-13412865 GCA_030278955.1 Hygrophila difformis | reverse complement strand
ACCTATGAAAGAGGTCCGCACGCCTGCTACTGAAACCTCTGCTGCCATTACTACTTTTGTCCCTGCTACTCAAGAAGAAATGTCAGCTGCTCAGAAGAACAAGGAACAAGGGAACAACACGGCGTTGAATTGTCTATTCAATTCTGTGGATGAATCGCAATATCACATCATTTCGAATTGTGAGACAGCTTATGAAGCCTGGACTGCTTTGGAAGCAGCCTATGAAGGATCTGCTGATGTTCAAGCCTTAAAGCTTCAGAGAATTGAATCTGCTTTTGATAGTATTCGGATGCAAGAAGATGAGAATATTGCTGCCTATCATGCTCGGTTCAAGAAATTAGTAAATGAAGCTCAGTCTTTTGGGTTGAAGTATGATGATGCAAAGCTAGTTCTGAAGATGCTGAGGACAGTTACTCGTAGATATCAATCTAAGGTGTCCACTCTTGAAGAACTTGAGAAGACCAAATCCTTTACTCTTGAAGCATTGGTTGGTTCACTTCAGACTTTTGAAATGAACTACTTGGAAGAGGAGCCTACACGTAATCTAGCTTTCAAAGTTGAAGATGAGATTCAGTGTATCGACAATGAAGAGAAGGCTTA
This sequence comes from Hygrophila difformis, assembly GCA_030278955.1. NCBI lineage: Eukaryota > Viridiplantae > Streptophyta > Magnoliopsida > Lamiales > Acanthaceae > Hygrophila > Hygrophila difformis. The sequence goes on along the minus strand of JAOANR010000012.1, from coordinate 13,412,265 downwards.
CCTAACCAAGAAGTTGGCAAGGATGTTACAGGACATGAGAGCCAAGAGGTTGAACTACAAGAAAGATGATAAAGGACGTTATCAGCGAGGTGTTTCATCATCCCGTGAACAACCTTCCAAGCATAAGTCAGACAACTCCTATGATAAGAGGAAGGGTTATAAGAAGATGGAATTACCTGAAACATTCAAGAATTTAAAGTGTTACGACTATGAAAGTGTTGGCCATAAAGCCTCTGAATGCCCTACTGCTAAGAGAAGGGTTGGAAAAGCTCTTCAAGCTACCTTAAGCGATGGTGAGGTCAGTTGTTCTTCCAAGGAGGAAGGAGATGACAGCGAGGATGAGGAGATGATAGCCTTTACTGTGAAAGATGTTGTTCTAACAACCGATGACACTTTGTCCAAACATTTGTCTGATACAGAGTCTCATGAATCCGACAGTGATGCTAGTAGATATGACTACGATGAACTTCTTGCAGGTTATGAATCGGTGAAAGAAGATCATGCTGTTGCTGTTGCAGAGAACAAGAAATTGCTCGATCAGAAGGGAGATCTACTGGTTCTCATTGATGAGAAGGATGCTGAAATCACAAGTCTCAAGGAATCTTTGGTTGCTGTGACTACTGAGAGAGATACTCTATTGGAGGAAAACACTGCATTGCTTGCCAAGACCCAGAAAATAGATAACATGGTTAAAGGCAAAGACAAACTGGATGAGATCATTAGTCAAGGGAAATCACCATCCAATAGAGAAGGTATTGGGTACAAGCGCAATTCTAGACCTAACAAGAAAGCTGCACCTACTTTGTGCGTGCAGGTACACTTGAGACCACCTCATCCAAAGCACCTGAGAAAGTTGATTGTCCAGAGTCCCCCAAGAAGAGCAAAGAATGCACTTATTGTAAATTTCAGGGTCATCCTGTTCAACTCTGTCAAAGACTTACCCAAGATCTTCTTGGTGGTCGCCCGGTTGTTTGGCCATCGCTGGAACTACAGAAGCAGGTCAAACTTATTGATGTGGATTCCTAAATCCAAGATCGTCCCCAAGATGTGTCTTGTTGTACTCTCGGCTCAGAAAGGACCCAATGATGGTAAGTGGTACTTTGACAGTGGCTGCTCTCGACATATGACAGGTAAAAAGGATTTTCTCCTTGACTATGTTGAATCTGATTGTGGGGAAGTACTCTATGGAAATGGAGCTCGTAGCAAAATCTGTGGATATGGGAAAGCAAAAGGTGCAAACATGGGGTTCTTAACTACTGTGTACTATGTTGCTGATCTATCTACAAACCTTATTTCCATAAGTCAACTTTGTGATGAGAAATTTTTTGTTGGTTTCACTGATGCGGATTGCATGGTTATTGATCCCGCTTACAATTGTGTTATTAAAGGAGTTCGATCATCTAACAATTGTTATGTCTTAAAGCCTGCTGTGGAATCAGTCTTTTTGTCTCAGGTTGAAACAGCAAAGCTGTGGCATCAAAGGTGTGGGCATATGAACTACAAATCCCTTATTCAACTTAGTAAGTCTGGCGTTGTTCGAGGGTTGCCCAAACTACAGAGCAAAGCCAAGGTAGTTTGTGGTGCTTGTTCTAAGGGAAAACAAATTCACTCTACTTACAAAGTAGTGGATACCATTCAGACCACAAGGTGTCTTGAGCTGTTGCACATGGATTTGATGGGACCAACAGAAGTGCCTAGCCTAGGTGGTAAGAGGTACATCTTTGTATGTGTTGATGATTTTTCTCGTTATACTTAGGTTGATTTCTTAAAATCCAAAGATGAGGCTGTGTCAGTGTTCTCTAAGCTATCTTTAAAGATCATGGCTGAAAAGGATCTCAAGATAAGGCGAATTCGATCTGATCATGGGAAATAGTTTGAAAATCAGTTGTTCGCACAACTCTGCAACAACCTTGGTATTGCTCATGAATATTCAGCCCCCCACACTCCACAACAGAATGGCGTGGTCGAGCGTAAGAACCGTACTCTACAGGAGATGGCTCGATCTCTCCTCCATGCTAGTAATCTTGGGAAACGTTTTTGGGCTGAAGCTGTCAATATCTCTTGCTACATCATTAATCGTGTGTACATGCGCCCTCAGACAACCACTACTCCTTATGAGATTTGGAGAGGAAAGACCCCTAACATTTCTCACCTTCATGTCTTTGGAAGTTTGTGCTATGCTTTGAAGGATCGAACTATTGTCAAAAAATTTGATTCCAAATCTGATGAAGCTATTTTCTTGGGATATTCAGTGGATTCAAGAGCCTATCGTGTTTATTTGAAGAGAACTTCAAAGGTTATTGAAACTATTAATGTTGTCTTTGATGATGCTAATCTCTCTGCAGGCTCAGTCTCTCCTCATGATGATGATGATGATCCCATTCGGATTATTCCTCATGTCTCCTCCAGTCCTACTCCTGAAGTAATACCTCCCTCCGATCCTATTGATGTTTCCGATACTGAAGACGGTGATCCGGTTGTTGATACAACTGGTGAACAACCTTCAGCTCCAGATTCTCCTAAAAGGAGAGGTCCAAAACGTGGTCCACGAGCACCTAAGTATCACTCTAAGGATGATATTATTGGCGATCCCTCAGGTCCTAGACAGACTTGAGGTCATCAACTAAACATCTCTGAATTGGCAAATATGTGCTTTCATATTATGCATTATTTTGTTTCATCTATTGAACCTAAGAATGCTAATGAGGCCTTGCAAGATGAATTTTGGATAGCTGCAATGCAGGATGAATTGCTACAATTTAAACGCAATGATGTTTGGGAGTTGATGGAACAACCAACTGGTGTGAATGTCATTGGCATTAAATGGGTCTTTCGTAACAAGACTGATAAACATGGGAAGATCATTCGCAATAAAGCTCGCTTAGTTGCACAAGGCTTTACTCAGATTGAAGGTCTGGATTATGATGAGACATTCGCCCCTGTTGCTCGCATCGAGGCTGTAAGATTATTACTTGCTATTTCTTGCTCTCTTGGTTTTAAACTGTATCAAATGGACATCAAAACGCTTTTCTGAATGGCTACATTAAGGAAGACATCTATGTGTCTCAGCCCATTGGTTTTGAATGCCCTGATCATCCTGACTATGTTTATAAGGTCAAGCGTGCTCTTTATGGTTTAAAGCAGGCTCCACGTGCCTGGTATGAACGCTTGTCTACATATCTCTTGGATAAAGGCTATGTGCGTGGTAATGTTGATAAGACGTTGTTCGTACAACGTACAAACAACCATCTCTTGGTCGCACAGATTTATGTGAATGACATTGTTTTTGGCTCTACTTCAGATGATCTTCGAGATGCTTTTGTACACTCCATGCAAACTGAATTCGAGATGAGTATGATGGGCGAGCTCACATTTTTCTTAGGATTACAGATTAAGCAAACTTCTGATGGGATTTTTCTTAATCAAGAGAAGTATGTTGGCACCATGCTTCAGAAATTCAAAATGGAAGATTGCAAGATTGCCAAATCACCCCTAGGTCAGCATGACAAGATTTCCAAAGATGAATCTGGGAATCTGTTAATCAAAAAATGTATCGAAGCATCATTGGAAGTCTCTTATATCTCACTGCTAGTCGTCCGGATATCTCCTTCAGTGTTGGTGTGTGCGCTCGATATCAATCTGATCCTAAAGAATCTCACCTTCGTGCTGTGAAAAGGATTCTTCGTTATATTAAAGGTACTCCTGGCCTTGGTCTCTGGTATTCTAAACGGTCTTCACTTGAGCTAATTGGTTATACAGACTCGGATTGGGCTGGTTGTTCCGACGACAGAAAATCAACCACAGGTGGTTGCTTTTATCTTGGTCAGAACTTAGTCAGCTGGTATTCTCGTAAGCAAAATGTTGTTGCTTTATCTACTGCGGAGGCTGAATATATTGCTGCTGCTCATTGTTGTACTCAATTGATTTGGATGCGTCAAATGCTTCTGGATTATGGTATTTCCTTGGATTATTTTCTTATTCACTGTGACAACACCAGTGCCATTAATATTTCCAGGAATCCAGTCCAACACAACCGGAGTAAACATATTGACATTCGATTTCACTTCATCCGAAATTTGGTTGAAGATGGTTTATGCAAAATTCAGCATCTCTCGTCGTTGGAACAACTCGCAGACATCCTCACAAAGAACTTGGAGACATCTCGATTTGAGTCCTTGAGGCGCAGTTTGGGCCTCTGTTTTTCTCACTAATTGGGTATGACTCGGGCGGGCCACTGCTTTACTTGGTTTCTTATTCTTTAGGCCCAGGCCAAGCCCAGGGGGAGATTCATTTAAACCGATTGAGACGGTTGCCGGTACTTCCACTACACATAGCACGTCTCCACTCTCTCTCTCCCCAGTCGACTATGCACTTCTCCAGTTTCCCCTCATTTCTTGCGAAATTTGAAATTCTCTCTTGCAATGGCGTCTCCCTCCAGCTCCAACATCAATCCTGATGAAGTTGTTGATGCTCAACCGCTCGCCGTTGATGACTCACGCTGTAAAGCTCGTCTTGCCGCCGAACAATCGCCTGGAGATGATCAGTTTCAGGACGCTCAGGAAGACGTCGATGCTGCTATCGATGATTACTTTGCTGCTGATCCTGATGACGCGGATATGGAGGTCCATCCTGACACTGAGAAGGGTTCTAACCCTCAGCCTCCCTCGGACAATGTAGAGACTCCATCGGTTGGCGCAGATCCAAAAGCGGATGTTCCAACAACATCAAACCCTAATACGGGTGCTGGAAGTTCGACATCTCCTCCGGTCCCTGCCCCCGGTGCGTCTCCGTCCGCTCCTGTTCCTCCTGGTGCCAGTTCCCCTCTTTCGCCTTCAGCTGTTGCAACTGGTGATGGGTTGCTGATGTTGGATCCTGAATTGAATGCTCCGCCTCACTCTGGGACTGCACAGCAAGTTCCATTTGGTGGGTCACCTTCTGAGGATGTTCCAACTACTGAGGAACAACCATCTCGGGTTGATACTGATGATATCCCTCTGGATGAGATTAGGAGATCACTTCGTGAGAAAGGGAAGCGCAAGGCTGTTCCGACACCGTCCAAACAACCTTCGAAGAAGAAGTCTAAGAAGGGCACTCCTAAGAAGAAGTCTACCCCTGTTCTCAAGGGGACCGATGCCCATTCTCCTCTGTATTTCTCCGCTGATGGAGAAAGGTATGCCTTTGAAACCCTTCACTCTCGTGGTTTCATATCTGAGGAATGTTATGTGCATCCATATTATGATCAGATTGGTTTTTTTGAATATCTAGAGAAGAAAAATCGTTCTGTTTGGGCTACTTCCCTTAAGCGTTATTCTCCTACTGTTGTTCGTGAATTCTATGCCAATTTGCATCCTGGTATCCTTGATCCTGTTTCCCCTTGGTACTGTAAGATTTATCTTCGTGGAGAGTTGCTTGAGTTTACTCCCTCTGTTTTGAATGAGTTGTTGGAACTTCCTACCAACACTGATATGAACAACCCCTTTGATCTGCTTAATGCTGAGCTAGCTACTATAGCCTCTACTATTTCTGCCTCTAAGAAATCTGCTTTTGGTAGACGTGCCATGAGTCCTTCAGACCTTTCTATGAAATTCAATTGTCTGTTTAGGATTGGTGCTTCCAATTTCTTACCTACATCCAATGCTAGCCAGCTTAGTTCTCATATGGGTAAATTCTTGTTTTCCATTGATGAATGTCCTGAGATCCTTAACTATGGTTAGCTGATCATTAAGCATATGTTGAGGTTCTCTCATGACAAAATTGAGAAAAATACCCAGTTGCCTTATCCTGCTCTCATCACCCTGTTTGCCCATTCCTGCCACTTACTTGCCTCTAATGAAACTTTCATTAAAGTCAAGAAACACTTACCTTCTGATAAGCTTAAAGGTCTGCATAATGACTTCAAGCTTGGGCCTCAAAAGCTTGGATCTGCTCTAGTAGATCATATCAGAACTGAGCTGCAACAGGTTGAGAATGAGTTGGGCATTTTGAATGACAAGCAGAAGGGCCTGAAGAGGAAGGTTCGAAAGCTGGTTGCCTTACTTCCACACTCTTTTGATGCTCCAGCTGAGGGGGAGGATGATTCTGAGGGTACTCCCTGATCTGCCAAGTAAGGGGGAGTGACAGTGGATAGGATTGCAGGATTGCTGATTGTTTCACTGATGTTGGAACAACTTTGTGTATTTCTGGTTTTTCAGACTATGGATATTCTGGTGTTCTGTAACTGGTGGATATTTTGGATTTTCTCTGATCTGTTATTACTGGATACTCTCATGGATATTGGTATGGGATTATCGTTATGAATGGATGTTTTTGTCTATGCCTGTTCTTCTTCAGCTCATATGGTTTGTGGCATGCTTATTTGTTGAGATTCTATTGCTCTCTGATTTTATTATGACTCTCTGTGCTTTCTCCACTGTTTTGACTACTTGGCCCGATCATCTCCACAAAGGGGGAGATTGTTAGGGATATTTTTAGTATTGTGAAGATGTTCGTCATTTTGGCCGTTGTTGCAACATCGTATCAACAACGCTTTATTATCTTCACTGGAAAAAGCACATGATAGTACAGTGACGTGGCATTTCCCCTAGCAGGCCTTAGAGGGTTTTAGATGGGCCTTAAACCCATATAAATACCTGTCTTCGTCCTTGAGGGTGAATGAGAGTGTGTAGCCGCAATCACAGTATACTTTACAGAGAATTAACAGCTTCAAGAGCTGTGATTATGGCGAATTGAGAGCTGCTGAAGAAACCCCCTGGTTTACGTTGTTTGCAGAAGGCACCAACAACCATCCTGCTGCTGGTATATCTTTACCTGTTGTGTCTTCTACATTCTTTATGGGGTAATTGGGATTGTGTTTAGGCATTTCTTAGATTATTGATTTGTAAACACAATCCATGTGTATTGTAGGTGTCTTAGCACCTTTGAGCTTAATTTGATTGATTAGCTAGGTTCCTCAAACACCACCTTAATACCTGCCGGTGAATTGCTTGCATTTGGGTAGATAGTTGATGCTCCCTTGTGTTCTTCTAGTCTATTTGGGTAGATAGGAGAGTTCATTGGAATGTAAGGGTATGTAAGGTGTGGTTGACTCTTGTTCAATCAGTTTGGTGGAGATCTAGTGGAATCCCTGGCTTGGTGCCCCCAGATGTAGATCAGTGGATCGAACTGGGTGATCAAATTCCTTGTGTTCTTATTTCATTCCGCACTCTGTTTCTTGTGTTTGCCTCTGGTTGTAATTTGCTGGTTGTTGAGACATCGCTCAAACAACTCTTACAGGGTTGACGTATTCTGATTGGGCCTGTCAATAATATTTGGAGTTTAATGTTGTGTATTATTTTTATTTATATAACGGCTAGTTTTTAAATTCTATAATCTAAAATAATATTTTTTAAAATTATAGTCATAACGGCTAGTTTTTAAATTCCATAAATATACATATACATCTTCCATAAATCTTCACTTCTCATTCTCCTACATCAAACCTATCTTCACTTCTTCTTTCGAACTCTTGTTTATTTACATCAAACACAATCCCTCCACATTTTTTCCACTATGGCCAATAACAATAGTAGCTTTTTCAACAATTGGTTCAACCAAAATGTTGATGATGAAAATCCACAAAATATTCAATCCTCTCAAAATGCTCAATTTCCCTCAAATATTTCTCAAAACTTTTATCCTCCTCAAAATCGTCATTTTCACTATAATACACCATTTTTTCAAAATCCCCCACAAAACTTTCATCCATCTCCGTTCTTTATGCACTCTTCCCCACCAATGTTTTCGGCCTCACAACCATTTGGCACTCCCCCAATAATGGGAGCATTCAATCCACCAAGTACTCCTTCTTCCGTTCCAGAGACACAATTGTCACAGTCATCTACACCGGTTGATCACACATCGGAGAAAGAGACCACCACCGGAAAGGGCAAACAAACGTGAACAATACCGGAGGATGAACTTCTTGCAACGTCCTTCGTGACCATGAGTGATGATCCCGTAGTAGGCAATGGCCAAAAAATGGATGCTTTTTGGGACAGAATTGGGGAGTATTGGAATAGCAACCGGACTCCAGAAATGGGTTACCGAAGCGTGAGTACACTGAGGGGCCATTGGTACAACACCGTCGCAAAAAAGGTAGCAAATTTCAATTCAAGTTATAATGCTATATCAAGTGTTTACAGGAGTGGGCATAGTGATGCGGATATACTCCATATGACCCATGAAAAATATAAGGAGGAAAATAATGGAGTTGCGTTCAAATTCGGGCATGTTTAGAATATCTTGAAGGATCGACCTCTATTCAGTTCACAAACTAATGACGAATTCGGGTCTTCAAAGAAGGCAAGAACATCCGACTCAGGGACAAGTAATAGCTCATCAACTAAATCTCGAGCCTTAGATTTCGAGCTAAACATTGATGATAGTAGACCAATGGGGCAGAAAATGGCAAAGAGAAAAGTGAGAGGTCAAGGAAAGCAGAGGTCCACATCAAACCATCCGATGTTGGGGGACGCAATTCGTCAGATTAGTGAGTTCAATGAGGCAAAAAAGGCTGAAGCACTTGCAAAAGAGAAAATGGCGGAGGCGAAAAAAATCGCGGCAGAGGCAAAACTTATTGCGGCGGAGGCAAAAGGTAAAATGGCGGAGGCAAGAAGCCGTAAAGCGGAGGCGAAAAGCCGAGCAACTCTTATGCAAGAATGCGAGTTCGTTGCACGCGACACTTCAACAATGAATGATCAACAACGCGAAGCTCATGCCCGAGCTTGTCAACAAATTTATGCAAAGTGGGCGTCCAACAACAATTGAACATCAATCGTATCATGTTTTATTATCGTTTTTTTTTTCAATTATGTATTTTATATTTCATTAGTGTAATGTTAGTTCTCGGTTTTCATGTATTGCTTGAATGTTTGTTTTTATAATTTAATGTTAGTTCAAGTTCAAGTTCAATCGTTTGGAAAATATTACCGTTATCTTTTTTAAAAAATAATATAAAACTAATAATATTTAAAATTCAAAATTTAAATTTTCAAAATTATTACCGTTATCTTTTTAAATAAATAATATAAAAAAATAATATTCAAATTCAAACGTTTGAAAATATTACCGTTATCTTTTTTAAAAAATAATATAAAACTAATAATATTTAAAATTCAAAATTTAAATTTTCAAAATTATTACCGTTATCTTTTTAAATAAATAATATAAAACAATAATATTCAAATTCAAACATTATATATAATATTCATATTCAAACGTTTGAAAATATTACCGTTATCTTTTTTAAAAAATAATATAAAACTAATCATATTTAAAATTCAAAACTTAAATTTTTAAAATTATTACCGTTATCTTTTTAAATAAATAATATAAAAAAATAAAATTCAAATTCAAACGTTTGAAAATATTACCGTTATCTTTTTAAAAAAATAATATAAAACTAATAATATTTAAAATTCAAAATTTTCAAAATTATTAACGTTACCATATTTCATCTATAAATAACATAACCCGTCACTATATTTCTTCACATCCAAACACTCTTATCTCCCCAAACAATCATCCCCTTTCATTCTCACTTCCCAACGCATTATCATATTGCTATAATGTCACAAGATTCTGAAAGCTCAATATCTTCCATGTCTGAGGAATACCAAGAATCTACACAAGAGGAATCTACGCAAGACGAATCGCCGGAGGAAACACCAGATGGAGCAGCTGAGAGATTGGTGTCAATACTCTTTCAATTTGTGGAAGATGAGTTGCAAATACCACGACGAAGATTTATCGAAAGAAACCGTGAAGATGGACATGCGAGGCTCGTGAATGATTATTTTTCTGAAACCCCGGTGTATCTCGATAATATATTCCGCCGACGATTTCGTATGCGAAAGGATTTATTCATTCACATAGTGAATGAACTTTCAAGTCGATCTCCTCATTTTCAACAACGGAACGATGCATTAGGGCGACAAAGTTTATCACCACTACAAAAATGCACAGCGGCTCTACGTCAACTTGCTTATGGAGTACCTACTGACTTTCTTGATGAATATCTACGGATGGGTGAATCAACCGCTATCAAATGCTTGTACAAATTTTGTGAATGTCATACCACCTATTTTTCGTACACTTTTGTAAACTTTTGAACTACGTTATGGCTTGATCCCTTTACCGGGTACGTAGGCAGCTTAGAAGTTTTAATTTTAAGTTCAGTCACAACATAATAAAATAAACACAAGACCTTAGCACAAGAAAAGCTGAAACACAACTTCGAGGACGAAGTTGATTCTTAAGGAGGGTAGACTGTAATACCCGAGAATTTTCCATCATAAAATAAAACAATAGTTAAATAAGTAAATAATAAATAAAATAAATACCATAAATAAATAAATGAATCCAGCAAATAAAGAAATAAATAAAGATAAGGAAATGAGAGAATGAGATTTAACTTAAAAAGGAATTAAAGGAATTTAACTAAATAAAAGGATGGATTAAAGGTAAATAAATTGTACACCGAAACCCGACACCAATGAACTCGAGAATTCGAGTTCAAACATTTAATTAGACCCGAGTAAAAATTTAGAGAGAGAGTAGAAACCCGAAGATACCCCGGAAATCGGAATTCGGGAGCATAGAGGGATAGAAACCCGAAAGAGAGGCGGAAAAGCACGACGGATCGCACGACCCGCCCGGACCGAAGTCCAGGCGAAGTCGGTGCGGTGGCCGCGCGGTTCCAAGGCATTGGGCGCGCCACGACCGCGCCACGCGACAGATTCGCCCGTTGCGTGAATCTCTCGCCCGAACGCGGATTTTTCGACTTTCGGTTGAACATCTCTCGACCCAAGACCCTTAGGTCAGATGTTGGACGCCCTGGGACCTGGAAATCTATAAATAAGACCTCCTAGGAGCTCCGAATACTTTTACAAAACCCTACAACTTTCTAGACATTCGAAACCCTAAATCCGGAGTCGTCGGAGGCACGAAACCAAGACGAACGCTGTTGGACGAAAATTCTAAGATCTCCATAGTCGTGGTAAGTCTCGATCCAATCCTTGTTCAATAAATGATTCGAAAACGAATCCTAATCTTCTTCTTTTCTCTTCTACACCTCGAATTGGATCTAGATCGTAGAACCCGACGAACGGAGAGGAGAAACGGTGGACGGGAAGCCACGCCTTTGAATAGACGATCCCGGACATTCATAAACTCTGTAAGTTAACTCTTACATGGTTTTGGGATGAATTAAAACCTTCAAAACTAAAAGATTAACATGAAATCGAAAATCTGTCAATTTATACTTTCCACCGACGCAACAGATTTGATGAATTTTTCTGAACCTTAAAACGAATTCAAACGGAAAAACTTAAAACACAAAAAACGTTCCTAAGACTTAGATCTAGCTACTGTAAATTTTTGAAAATTTTTAGAGACGATTTGATATGTGAAAACCAACCGAAACTGAACTGCTTGAGTCTAGATCTCGAAATCCTGGACAGAACTTAGGAATGATCTTGATCACGTTTTTGACATAGGATCTAGACTGTTTTAGATCTTTGGCCGAACATGAAAGTTGAAGATAATTGTCTTAAGATGATCTCTGTAAAATTTCATCAAATTTGGAGTTAAATTGCTATGGTAGAATTCGAAATCTTTAAACTGTGATATATTAAATTCGGACAGAATTATTCTTCTGCGAAAATTGGTGATTTTGACCTATTTAGGTATCTCAGATTGAAAAAGTTAAAACACGAAAGTTGTAGATCTCGATGTTTCGGAGTCAGTCGTGAAAGTTTGGAATTTTTGGAATTAAATCTGATTTTAGACGAGTATTAGAGTAAACTGTGGTTTACCGGAAACGAAATCTTGAAATCTTGTTGAAACATGGAATTAACCTTTAGGGTTGAAACAAGTTGAGATATTATTTTTAAATAAATACAATTGAAGTCAGATTTTTAAAATTAAATCCCCTTGCAAACTTGATAAATTAAAATTAGGGGTGAGTGCTCTGCAGGGTGCCCCTTACTGCTTCACTTCGTGCCTTAATGGACGATGGTGACCCCGCGCGCTAAACTTGAAATGTGATATTGCCTAAACGGCGAAATATAGAGCCTACACTCTCGTGAATATCCGTATGGGTTTCCCGAGGCTCCGGAGTGGTACTGGGTATGACTGATACGGTTGCGGCCGCCGGGCTACCGGCTAAACTTGTTGACATCGCGATGCTATCGTGAAACTTTGAAATACCAAATCGGGGATGTAATGGGGATATTAAATTAAATTAAATTAAATTGAAATATGTTTGATGTCCAATTAAATTATTTAAATGCTTTATTTAAATTATGGCTATTATTCTAAGTCATGCGAAATGTGTTGTTAAATAGAGCCCTGAAATAAATTATGCTATCGGTTAGATTAAATTAAAGATTATGTTATTATCATGCTTTTATTAAATTATTAAAGTTAATGGCTTTTAAACCCTACGATCATGCATGTGTTAACTTACTCAGCAAGTTTGCTGACCAAAACCGTTTTTTTATTCCTTTTCTTACAGAATATGTGGAATGAGCATGTGTGAGCACGATTCATGCATGGGATTTTGGGAAACATTATTTTGCTTTTAAATTCGTACCTTAGATTATATCATGAACGGGCCTGTTTAACCCGTGTTTTGGCCATGTCGGCCCTATTTATATTTTCCGCTGCGATACTGTACTAAACCAATTATTTCCGCTGCGCTATGCTATTATTATTTTCGAATTATATTGTATGGGCTATTTTGAATGATTTAAATGTTTTTAAATACTGCAATACCTAGCCTTTCATCTCTTTAGTAAGCTCGGAGAAACCGTGTCTTACTAGGGAGATTTGGCGGTGACATCCCGACCTGGGTGACCAAAAACCGGGGTGTTACAAGTTGGTATCAGAGCCCGGCTATTTTTAAAACTACTATTTTTAAACCATTACTATTTTAAACTATTATTAGTATTTTGACTAGTATTTTAAATTTTAAAGTATTATTTCCATGGAAAATTTTTATTTTAAAACCCATGGAAAAAAATATATATATATTGCATTAAATTATTTTTTGGGGGGAAATCTTCATTTGCATTTGCATATTGCATCTCTCCTATGAACTTAGAATCTTGGCGAAACTTGAACTTAGAATCTTGGCGAAATTCGAACCTAGAATCTTGGCGAATTGAACTTAGAATCTTGGCGAATATTAACTTAGATCTCTTGCTTGCGCTAGATGGCTAGTCAAGACATGATGCAGTTGATGGTCAGGATGATGAGCGTTCATCTCGATTCCCACCAGACCCTAGAGCAAATGAAGTACCGTATGGCTCAATTGGAGGCCAATTTACGCCACATGGGCAACTTGAGAGAGGCGGATCATCACCGCATAAACCAACTCGAACGCCAAGTCCAAACCCTCACTACACAAAACTTAATACTAAAGGAATACATCGATGCCCACGGGCAAGACTTGAACACTATCTTTGACGAGCTAATGCCGCCGAGTTCGGAGGAGGAAGATCCGGAGGAAGATCCTGCTACCCCACCGGAGGACGTCATGAGACACTAGAGATTCTATTGTTAGATACTATTTTGCTAGGAAAATATTTCTACTTTTGTACTAAAATCTCTTTTGAGGAAATAAAATGCCCGATTTACTTTTAATAAATCAAAGAAAAAAAAACGGACAGATCTGTCCGTACAGCGAAAGAAAAACAAAAAAAAACAAAAAAAAAACAAAAAAAAAACAAAAAACAAAAAACTTCGAAATAAAATAAAACCCCGAAGCGTGCGACGCTTCTTAATTCGATCGAGCACCACGTGCTAAATTACAAAACACATATACATTGCTTAGACTATATGCTAAATTCACCAGTCCTAATCTATCCCATTTGTACCAGAATGGCACCCAGAGGAAGAGGAAGAGGAAGAACCCAAACCGCTCCCCAAAAAACCACTGAGATACCTACTGAGACACCACCAAACGTCACTGAACCGATTCAACCTGAGATGGAACAACCCCAAGGTGCGCAGGACACCCCCGCACCGAACAATGTGGGCGATCGTCTTAGGACGATAGAGGAGGTGTTGATTGCGCTCGGAAACGCGCAAGTCAACCAGGGTCAAGCTGCGGCGGTACCTCCGCCCCAAGCTCGCCCTAACTACCTGGCGATGGTGAATCCTTACCAGCCGCCCCACTATGCTGGTGAGGAGGATCCAGCTAAACTGGAAGAGTGGATCCGGACCTTCGACAAGCTGCTGGGAGCAGTTAAATGTCCGGAAGGAGAAAGAGTGCTTGTCGCCTCATACTACTTGGGAGGCGAAGCTGACGACTGGTGGCAGGCAACGCAAGCCAAACTGACGGAAGATGACGAGCCCTACTCGTGGATGGAGATGATGGAACTACTCAGGGACCGATTCTATCACTTGAGTACTAAAGCTGCCATGTACGAAGAGTTCCTGTCACTGAAGCAACGCAAGAATATTACACACGCTTCAAGGAGCTGGTGAGGTTCGCACCAAGGCTAGTGCCTACTGATGCGGAAAAGGCACAGAAGTTCGAGATGGGACTGAACCTGTCTGTGCGCGAGGTGATCGCGGGGGTACACTACCCCGATTTGCAAGCTGTGTATGACCGCGCTGTGGCGGTAGCACGTGTGCAGCAGCTAAAAAGGAGGGTGAGTGGGGAGTCCAGCAGGGGTCCCCAAGACAAGAGAAGCAGAGACTCAAGAAACGAGAACAACACTGGAAGGAACGAGCAGCGTAGAGGGTCGAACAGGCCCCAACAAAACAACACTGGGAGGAGGTTCAACCAAGAAGATCCGGTACCACCTTGCCCGAGATGTGGACGACCCCATCTGGCAAGGGGATGCCCGCAACAAGGCGCCTGTTACCGATGCGGTCGAATGGGTCACGTTCGACGGGATTGCCGGACTAGGCTCGAGAACATAACGAGAAGGGACGATTTAGTTGCGGGGCAAGAACAGCCTCAAAATCAAAACGGGCGAAACGGGAATAACCAAGGGTACAGACCCCCTCAAAATAGGCTGCAAAACCAGAACCAGAACCAACGACCTCCGCCCCGTCAGAATCAAAACCAGCAACAAAATCAGCAGCCGAATGCGAATCAGCAGGGCAATCAGGGACGCCCTATGGGGAGGCTGAACGTGGTGAACCAAGCGGACGTGCCTGCGCAAGGAGAAGTGATGGCAGGTACATTTTATGTGTTGAATACGCCCCTTAGAATTCTATTTGATTCTGGAGCTAGTTGCTCAATTATAGCATCAAGGATAGTGCCTGAGTTAGATCTACCTAAGTGCGAGAGAATTAGCTTAGGAATTCAATTGCCTTCTGGAGAAGTAGTGTCTTGCTCTAAGCGATATAACGGAATTCCTATAGTAATAAAGAACGTAGAATTCTTCGCGAACTTGGTAGAATTTAACTTAAGAGACTTTGACATCATACTGGGGATGGATTGGTTATCCCAGTATAAGGCGGTGATCGAATGCCAAAAGCAAAATATCACCTTGTCAAAAAGTAGGGGAAAGAGAGTTATCTTTTACTCTCAGCCCCCTAAGAAAAGTAATAAAATCGTTAGTGCACTCAAATTAAGTAACTTGATGCGTAAGGGGTATGAACTATATGCGTGTTATGGGCACAACCTTGAGGCGGAAGAGAACAAGGTTGATAGCATACCAGTGGTAAGAGAATACCCGGACGTGTTCCCTGAGGACGTTCCGGGCATGCCACCTGAGAGAGATCTTGAATTCACTATAGATCTCATTCCGGGCACAGAGCCTGTCTCAAAAGCTCCGTACCGGATGGCACCACTGGAATGAAGGAGTTAAAAGACCAACTCGAGGAGCTGTTAGGAAAGGGTTACATAAGACCGAGTACATCCCCTTGGGGAGCACCGGTTTTATTCGTTAAGAAGAAAGACGGAGGACTACGTCTTTGCATAGATTATCGAGGATTACACCAAGTGACCATCAAGAATAAATACCCCCTACCGAGAATAGAGGATCTGTTTGATCAACTGAAGGGAGCTTCAGTATTCTCGAAGATCGATTTGCGATCTGGGTATCATCAATTGAGGATCGCCAAAAAGGACATTCCGAAGACGGCGTTTCGAACGCGATATGGCCATTACGAGTTCACAGTGTTATCCTTCGGGTTAACAAATGCGCCGGCCATGTTCATGAATCTCATGAACAACGTGTTCCGAGAATTGTTAGATCAGTGCGTCGTAGTGTTCATCGACGACATCCTGATCTACTCAAAGAGCGAAGAAGAGCATGCCCAACACTTACATCAAGTGTTAGAAATCTTGTGAAGAAATCAGCTATACGGCAAGCTGTCGAAATGCGATTTCTGGTTGAAAGAAGTGGTATTTCTCGGACATATAGTATCCGCTTACGGAGTTTCAGTGGATCCGGCAAAAGTCTCTGCCGTAACTGAATGGGCAACTCCCAAGAGCCAAACGGAGATAAGGAGTTTCCTTGGCTTAGCCGGGTACTATAGACGGTTCGTGAAGGATTTTTCTAAAATCGCCCGACCTTTGACCCAGCTACTTAAGAAGGGAGTAAAATACGTGTGGACAGAGGCTTGTGAGACTGCGTTTCAAGAGCTAAAGAAACGACTCACAACCACACCCGTATTAACACTACCATCAGAGAATGGTGACTTCGAAGTTTACAGCGATGCTTCGAAGGAAGGTTTAGGTTGTGTATTGATGCAAGACTCGAGAGTCGTAGTGTATGCATCACGCCAACTGAAACCTCACGAGGAAAATTATCCGACACATGACCTGGAGTTGGCAGCGGTCGTTTTCGCTCTAAAGATATGGAGACATTATCTTTATGGGCGGAAGTGTCGAATGTTCACCGACCACAAGAGCTTGAAATATATATTCACTCAGAAGGAGTTGAATATGAGACAGCGAAGGTGGTTGGAACTTATTAAAGACTACGATTTAGAGATAGCATATCACGAGGGGAAGGCGAATGTGGTAGCCGATGCCCTAAGTCGGAAAACCCAACACGTGACAAACTCGTTGGTAATTCCGCCGGCATTGTACATGGAATTGGCTAGATTAGAGTTAGAACTTGTGCATCCTGGCACAGTGAGAGAAACGGTCAATGCCATGGTCGTAGAAACTCCAATATTGGACGAGATTCGACTCGCTCAACCGGGCGACCCGAAACTCGAGAAGATAAAAGAGTATATTGCCGAAGGAAAGGCAATTGGATTTGCTGTCCACGAGGATGGAAGCATCCGTTTTAAAGGGAGATCGTGTGTGCCCCTTAAATGTGCCGAGTTGAAACTAAGGTTGATGGAGGAAGGGCACAACACGCCATATTCCGTACATCCCGGAGGAGACAAGCTATACAAAGATCTGAAGAAGATCTATTGGTGGCCGGGAATGAAGAAGGAAGTGGCAAATTTCGTGGCGAGATGTCTCACCTGCCAAAAGGTTAAGGCAGTGCGACATAAACCCTTAGGATTGATGCAACCACTAGAGATTCCAAGTTGGAAGTGGGATAGCATCTCAATGGACTTTGTCTCGGGATTACCCCGATCACCTAAAGGCATGAACAAGATTTGGGTGATTGTGGATAGGCTAACGAAGACAGCCATATTTATCCCAATGAAGGACACGTGGACTATGGACCAATTGGCCCGAGCCTACATTGATAATGTGGTACGACGACATGGAGTACCACATGATATCATTTCCGATAGAGACAGTAGATTTGTCTCTCATTTCTAGACGGAGTTACAAAAATCTCTCGGTACTCAAATCAAAATGAGCACCGCATTCCACCCGATGACGGATGGACAAACCGAGAGAACAATCCAAACACTAGAAGACATGCTGAGAGCATGTGTGTTGGAATTCAAAGGAAATTGGGAATCTCATTTACCCTTGATTGAGTTTTCCTATAATAATAGCTACCATGCTAGCATCGGCATGGCACCTTTCGAGGCGTTGTATGGGCGAAAGTGCCGAAGCCCATTGAGCTGGGAAGAAAACGATAAGTCCGTGGTAGTGGAACCACAACTTATCGAAGACATGGCTCAACAAATCAAAGTGATTCAAGGGAAGATGAAAGCCGCACAAGACCGTCAAAAGAGTTATGCCGACGTGAGACGACGAGACCTAGAATTTCAAGTGGGAGATAGGGTCATGCTAAAGATATCACCCATGAAGGGGGTGATGCGCTTTGGCAAACGAGGGAAGTTAAGTCCTCGATACATAGGACCTTACAAAATTCTAGAACGAGTCGGAACTCTAGCCTACCGATTGGCTTTACCGCCACACTTAGATAGAGTTCATAATGTCTTCCATGTCTCGCAACTAAAGAAGTATGTGCCGGACCCGACACATGTACTTCAACCGGAGATAATTGAGCTCGATGAAAACTTGACTTACGAAGAAGTCCCAGTGCGTATTCTTGACACTAACGAACGAGTAACGAGGAACCAAACCGTCAAAATGATCAAGGTTCTTTGGTCAAACCACGAAAGTGAGACTGCAACTTGGGAAGTAGAATCCGACATGAGAGAACGCTACCCGACATTGTTCCAAACCGATACCGACACAGTTATGGGGACATAACTGCAATCTTAAGGGGGAGAGGATGTCATACCACCTATTTTTCGTACACTTTTGTAAACTTTTGAACTACGTTATGGCTTGATCCCTTTACCGGGTACGTAGGCAGCTTAGAAGTTTTAATTCTAAGTTCAGTCACAACATAATAAAACAAACACAAGACCTTAGCACAAGAAAAGTCGAAACACAACTTCGAGGACGAAGTTGATTCTTAAGGAGGGTAGACTATAATACCCGAGAATTTTCCATCATAAAATAAAACAATAGTTAAATAAATAAATAATAAATAAAATAAATACCATAAATAAATAAATGAATCCAGCAAATAAAGAAATAAATAAAGATAAGGAAATGAGAGAATGAGATTTAACTTAAAAAGGAATTAAAGGAATTTAACTAAATAAAAGGATGGATTAAAGGTAAATAAATTGTACACCGAAACCCGACACCAATGAACTCGAGAATTCGAGTTCAAACATTTAATTAGACCCGAGTAAAAATTTAGAGAGAAAGTAAAAACCCGAAGATACCCCGGAAATCGGAATTCGGGAGCATAGAGGGATAGAAACCCGAAAGAGAGGCGGAAAAGCACGACGGATCGCACGACCCGCCCGGACCGAAGTCCAGGCGAAGTCGGTGCGGTGGCCGCGCGGTTCCAAGGCATTGGGCGCGCCACGACCGCGCCACGCGACAGATTCGCCCGTTGCGTGAATCTCTCGCCCGAACGTGGATTTTTCGACTTTCGGTTGAACATCTCTCGACCCAAGACCCTTAGGTCAGATGTTGGATGCCCTGGGACCTGGAAATCTATAAATAAGACCTCCTAGGAGCTCCGAATACTTTTACAAAACCCTACAACTTTCTACACATTCGAAACCCTAAATCCGGAGTCGTCGGAGGCACGAAACCAAGACGAACGCTGTTGGACGAAAATTCTAAGATCTCCATAGTCGTGGTAAGTCTCGATCCAATCATTGTTCAATAAACGATTCGAAAACGAATCCTAATCTTCTTCTTTTCTCTTCTACACCTCGAATTGGATCTAGATCGTAGAACCCGACGAACGGAGAGGAGAAACGGTGGATGGGAAGCCACGCCTTCGAATAGACGATCCCGGACGTTCATAAACTCTGTAAGTTAACTCTTACATGGTTTTGCGATGAATTAAAACATTCAAAACTAAAAGATTAACATGAAATCGAAAATCTGTCAATTTATACTTTCCACCGACGCAACAGATTTGATGAATTTTTCCGAACCTTAAAACGAATTCAAACGGAAAAACTTAAAACACGAAAAACATTCCGAAGACTTATATCTAGCTACTGTAAATTTGTGAGAATTTTTAAAGACGATTTGATATGTGAAAACCAACCGATACCGAACTGCTTGAGTCTAGATCTCGAAATCCTGGACAGAACTTAGGAATGATCTTGATCACGTTTTTGACATAGGATCTAGAATGTTTTAGATCTTTGGCCGAACATGAAAGTTGTAGATAATTGTCTTAAGATGATCTCTGTAAAATTTCATCAAATTTGGAGTTAAATTGCTATGGTAGAATTCGAAATCTTTAAACTGTGATATATTAAATTCGGACAGAATTATTCTTCTGCGAAAATTGGTGATTTTGACCTATTTAGGTATCACGGATTGAAAAAGTTAAAACATGAAAGTTGTAGATCTCGACGTTTCGGAGTTAGTCGTGAAATTTTGAAATTTTTGGAATTAAATCTGATTTTAGACGAATTTTAGAGTAAACTGTGGTTTACCGGAAATGAAATCTTGAAATCTTGTTGAAACATGGAATTAACCTTTAGGGTTGAAACAAGTTGAGATATTATTTTTAAATAAATACAATTGAAGTCAGATTTTTAAAATTAAATCCCCTTGCAAACTTGATAAATTAAAATTAGGGGTGAGTGCTCTGCAGGGTGCCCCCTAACTGCTTCACTTCGTGCCTTAATGGACGATGGCCTAAACGGCGAAATATAGAGCCTACACTCTCGTGAATATCCGTATGGATTTCCCGAGGCTCCGGAGTGGTACTAGGTATGGCTGATACGGTTGCGGCCGCCGGGCTACCGGCTAAACTTGTTGACATCGCGATGCTATCGTGAAACTTTGAAATACCAAATCGGGGATGTAATGGGGATATTAAATTAAATTAAATTAAATTGAATTATGTTTGATGTCCAATTAAATTATTTAAATGCTTTATTTAAATTATGGCTATTATTCTAAGTCATGCGAAATGTGTTGTTAAATAGAGCCCTGAAATAAATTATGCTATCGGTTAGATTAAATTAAAGATTATGTTATTATCATGCTTTTATTAAATTATTAAAGTTAATGGCTTTTAAACCCTACGATCATGCATGTGTTAACTTACTCAGCAAGTTTGCTGACCAAAACCGTTTTTTTATTCCTTATCTTACAGAATATGTGGAATGAACATGTGTGAGCAAGATTCATGCATGGGATTTTGGGAAACATTATTTTGCTTTTAAATTCGTACTTTAGATTATATCATGAACGGGCCTGTTTAACCCGTGTTTTGGCCATGTCGGCCCTATTTATATTTTCCGCTGCGATACTGTACTAAACCAATTATTTCCGCTGCGCTATGCTATTATTATTTTCGAATTATATTGTATGGGCTATTTTGAATGATTTAAATGTTTTTAAATACTGCAATACCTAGCCTTGCATCTCTTTAGTAAGCTCGGAGAAACCGTGTCTTACTAGGGAGATGTGGCGGTGACATCCCGACCTGGGTGACCAAAAACCGGGGTGTTACAGTGAAGTTGTGGTAGAATTGTTTGGTGCGCGCTATTTGAGAAGGCCGAGCCTGGACCTTGATCCGTCTGGAGTGCTCGACGAAAATCAAAACGACGTTCAACGGCTTCTGTCCATGCACGAGATAAAACATGGTTTTCCTGGTATGTTAGGTAGGCTTGATTGCATGCATTGAGAGTGGAAAAATTGTCCAGTGGCTTGGAAGGGGCAATTCACCAGGGGGCATGGGTCCCCTACAATAGTGCTTGAAGCGGTCGCATCTCAGGATCTATTGATATGGCATGTTTTTTTTGGAGTGGCTGGTTCACGAAATGATATTAATGTCTTGAATGAATCTCCTTTGTTCAATAATGTCTTGATGGCGGATGCTCCGGAAGTTAATTTCATTGTGAATGGTACACAATATACGAAGGGGTATTATCTGACCGATGGAATATATCCGGAATGGTCCACTTTTGTCAAAGCTTTCCCATGCCCACAAGATTTGAAGAGAAAGTTGTTTAAGAAGAAACAAGAATCTGCACGGAAGGATGTTGAACGAGCTTTCGGAGTGTTGCAAGCAAGATGGGCTATTGTCAGAGGGCCGGCTCGTCTTTGGTATAAGAAAAAGTTGAAAGCAATAATGTTAACATGCATCATCCTACATAATATGATTGTGGAAGATGAAGGGGAAAATATTACTGATTGGCTAAACGAAGAAGGAGAAGAGCTTGCAATTCCAGTTCAAGGAGGCACTCGTGATTTTCGGGAATATCTTCGAAGGAATTCTGCCCTACGTGACACTCAAGTTCATCACCAACTTCGACATGATTTAGTTGAGCATATTTGGATGCAATTTGGCAATGATATGGAGTAATCGTTTATGCTTTCTGCGATTTGGATTTATTATATTTAATATTTATATTGTATTACAACTTTGCTATTTTATGTCTTTGAATTAATGTATTAATGATTTCATAATTCAATTTATGTATGCTTTATTTCATGTATAAGTTTTTAGTATAAATATTATATCAAAATTTTCCCCTAAAAAAATTATATCAAAATTTAAAACCAACAATATATAATTATTTGATATTTTATATAGTAGAATAATTGAAATATTTGAAAAAATATATATTTATGAATAATATAAAATTTAAATAGTTGTAAATGATTAGATGGTGGGGTCCATAAAAAGAGTTATTAATTGGTATAGGGATGCGAGAGTTAATTGGAATGAATTAAAAGGATGTTGGATATATTGGAAAGCTGATGTGGCGGTGAGAGAATGGTAAAAGTGAGTTATTAATTGGAAATGGGTTGTGGATGCTCTAACTCATACTTCCTCCATTTTTTAAAGATAACTACATTTGTGAATTAGATACTATTCACACAAACACTTTAACTAAAGTTTTATTGTAGTTATACAAGTTAAAATATAGCCAAGTGATATTTTGTTAGATTCGACTCGTCTTGTAGTTTTTGAATATCAAACTTTTAGAATTTTTACTTGTACCAAATTTGAGTTATTAATGATTTAAAATGTGCATTGGACTGCGTGCTGTGTGGGTCCATAGCAAACAAAAAAAATAGAGGAAGTACATAATGACAATTTGATCCCACAACTTACACTACATAATACAAGTTTTGGTCCGTATATTATATGAACCAAATTGGTATTAAAGATAAGTTATGGGACCGAATGAATATTACGGTTCACACTAATCATATATGTAGAATTGACTTGGTTAGAGCTTTTTCCTCCATTTGCTTTGCTTTGTTCTTTTAATTTGTGTTCACTTCAATTCCCTTAGTAGCTAATCAGATGTGGTTTACCATAACTAGAGGGTAACACCTCTAGCTGGTCAATTCCCTTAGATTCCCCTCCTCAAGACACTTTTCACCTTTCCAATTCACAAGCTGAGTTGCCATCAAAGATCAAAGATGATTATTATGGGAGATGTAAATCCAATGCATGGGCATACATCATCAATGACGTGTGGTTATATACTTATAAATGAAAATTTGCATTCTATCTAGGGGTGGGTAAAATATTCGAACCGAATCGCTGAACCGCAAAATTGAATCGAAATCGAACCGAATTTTCGGTTAACCGAGGACACCGGTTCAAATACAAATACTTCATTTAAGTATTTGTCCGGTTCAAATACAAATACAAATACTTCAATTTTTTTCTCCGGTTAATCGAACCGAACCGAATATATTTATTGTCTTTTAAAAAGTAATATATATTAAATATATTTGATGGTATATAATATATCAATAATATATACCTTTGTTTATTTAATTATTTAAGTATATAATAAAATCAATATTAAAAAATAAAGATAATTATAAAAAATATGTTCTATATTGATTTTTTGTCCTCAACAATACTCATTATTGAAATAGACATTGCACTAAGATTTTTTATATGTACTAATATATTTTTATAACACTAAAACGAATCACCGAATTCGATAGTTATATGATTTTGTTTAATTGTTATATTGTAATAACCTAAAAAAAACCTATAAAGGTTAAGAATTAAGAAATGGAGATTTGATTATAAAGCTTAATAGGCTTGGATAAAATATTCGAACCGAATCGTTTAACCGCTGAATCTAATCGAAATCGAACCCCCGGTTAACCGAGGAGTCCGGTTACAAATACAAATACTTCATCTAAGTATTTGTCCGGTTCAAATACAAATACAAATACCTGAAAAACTCATGATAACCGAACCGTGCCCACCCCTAATTCTATCACTAAAGAGGATCAGACAAGTATCATGGTAAGTTCGATATAAAGAATGAAATTATAGAGAAAGAAAATTGGGTAAGAGAGATAATTGACTATCATGTTTGGTAAAACATATAATTCAACAGAAAAGTACAACAAATAATTAAATTTATTAATTTAATCTACTTAATTTTTTTTATGTAATTTAATATAATATAATTACATTTTCTTTAATTTTATATATAACGGAACATAACAGAATGAAATTTTTATATAATCCAGTTTTATTTTGCTATATATTATAATTATTTTCAAATATTAATTATTTTTAAGTTGATTTAAAAATAATTTAATTATATAGTTTTGTTTATTTTTTCACTAGATTTTATTTTCCTTTAATATTAATTATTTTAATTTTTTATTCTATATTATTATTTTAATTAAATTTTCAATTTTTTATATTTTATATTATTTTATACAATTTTTAATATTTTTTTATATTATTTGAATATGAAAATCAAATATAATATAATTTTTTTGTGGTCTTTAGGAATTTAATTAATAGGAATTGTAGCGACAGTCAGATGCGGTCGGTAAATCTAGTTTCGGGTCGTATTAGAGATTTGTGACTGTCTTACCGACCGCATTTGTCGGGTCGATAATCAGCTCGTTAACATTTGGACTACAACAAAGCAAAATTCAGAGAAGCACTCGGAATGATATGCAAATCACCCAAGGAAGAAAGTTTGCATTAAGGGGGAGTGTTAGATATCAATGCAAAATTAGAAGTGTTATTTGTATATAATATTCTAGAAAATTACGGAAGTTAGTGTGTGTAGAATAATCTAGATAAGTAATAATAATAATTTCCATAGAATAGTCTAGAACTTTTGTCCACCCTATAAATATGGGGTGAGCCCCTTCATTTGTAGTTGTCGTGTGAGTTGAGGGGTTGAGTTGAGTGTTGAGTTGAGAAGTGTTGTTGAGAGAGTTGAGGAGTGATAAGGAGTGATTTGTGTGCTAAGTGTCTTAGCTATAAAAGTTCTCTTCTAGTTGTGTTGTGTATTTATAAAAGTATTATATTTTCTTAAGGGTCTCGGTTAAGCCTTACATTGTTAAGTTCTTGGTGCACTTATTTTAGTTATATAGTCGGCCATATGCCATGGATCATTATGTGTAATACCCGTAATTTTTATAAAAAGAAATGGAATTAAATTCGAAGAGTAAGAGAATTTTATTTCCAATAACCCGTGAAGTCGGAAATGATTTAAATAAATAAATCATTGCACGGGAGTTAAAAGACGACGAATTCAAAAGCCGACGAATCCAAACGCGACGGACTCAAGAATTTGAATATGAAATCAATTAGAGACGAAATAAATTTAAGATAGGAGCCATAATCCGGGAATGACCCGAAAACTCGAGCCCGAGAACGTAGGAGAATAGGAGCCCAAAAGAGAGGAGAAAAGGACCGACGGATCGTATGGCCCGGCCCGGACCTTAGCCCAGCCGGGGCTCGCGCGATCTGGGGATATCACGCGCCGCGGCCGCGTGCCTCGACAGGCTGCGATCATCTTGCAATTTTCGACGATTTCTTACCTTATTTTCGACCCCCGACTGTGGTAACTCGATCCTAGTCGGTGGAAGGAGTATATGGACGGATTTGGGGATTCTAACAGATTATCATCAGCTTCACAACCCTAAATTCACCCCATTGCCTGCCACATTCGCTCCAAATTCTCCCAGACCGAAAACCCCAAAAATCTCTTGTGTTCTTGAGTTCCCGATGACAAAATCCGAGCAAGAAGGCGTGTGAAGATTCCCAAAATATATTTTGGAATTGGACACAAGAAGGTCCATGCAGCAAAAACGACAAAGCATCATCACTAGAGTTTAGAGGATACATTTCAGAATATGAAGCAGCCTTTCTATCATAATATTCTTCAGCATCACTTGTCACAAGTGCTTTCAACCTGCAAAACCAAATGAAGTAAACCACACCACAATCATCAAACTGGATTTTTAATTGTAAGAACTAAGAACCATAACCAGATGAAGTCCATAACCAGATGAAGTCCACAGGACTTACGTTGGAATCTTGAGCCACGCTTCCATCAAGACGAAAGAGGCTTCCGAGCCAAATTGGAATAGAATAATCATGCCATAGCAATTCAGGAATAATAACCTGCTTAATAGAACCTTTGAAAGAGTTCCATGAAACTTTTGACAATTCCTTCAACACGAGTTTTTCTGAAAATATCCCAAGTTAAATTTATTAAATGAAAATAGTTATGATTCGTGGGGAAGGGGTTTAAGGATATATTCCACTTTTTATTACTCATGTGGGATGCCTTTGATTTCAAACGGCGCTGTGGTCCTCCCCGGCATGAAACTTTTGACAAATTTCATGGTGCAACCGGGATAGACAGTTCAATCTTGACCTTCAGTCTGTCACACTGAGGGTCCCCGGTATCTGCGCCATGATACTTTTCATAATTTCATGTCATGAAGTCCTTGCCATGAAAATCTTAACACATTTTCCCACTACATGAGTATTTTCCGAAAAATCATAATCCTGGTACTTACAGTCAGGTAACTCTCATGCTTTCTAGATTATATTCCCTTTGACAGACAGGTACTTACAGTCAGAATTTACATGCTCTTAGACCTCAATTTCTAAGATACCACAGATTAATAACTCCCCTTGCAATGCCTTGCAAGAGTATGTTAGTCATATGTGGTGGACAAGCAACCCCTAACATATCATTAGTTGATATGCCAAGTACTCCTATCGTCCCCCTTATCACACCCAAAGTCCAAATCTAATCCCGAACTAATCCATAACTCTTAAACCTTACAACCGGCGGCCAACCTCTAATTCTTCCGAGTGACCTCTATGAAAGCATTTTAAAGAAAGCGATAAAGAAAGCAGTAAAGAAAGCATTTAAAACCTATCACTCGGAAGTCTTAAAAGATCATCACATTCCGTTAGTATAAAAGAGCCCCTGGTCTTGGTGACCAGATGAAGATTTAGAACTTCCCGAATATCAGTAAGCCACAGGGCTTATAACATCCGTTTAGTTATGAGATACAAACATTAGTGGAACAGACCTATGAAGATCTATTCCGAATGTACTCACTCGAGACTCAATTTTAGGCTTTGGCGGGAGAAGATAGTAGTTGAAAGAATATTCAACCTTACCTTAGAAATTAACCAAGGTCTATATGTTGTTCCTCCAATATTATTTATCACATCTTATCCGAATCCAAGTGGACACTGATTCGATGCAACACTTAATACAAGATTTCCAACACCCAGTAATTTTGAGAAACAAATAGATATTTAAAAATTATTCCCTAAACAGGTACTAAACTCTCAATTAAAGCACAGATCCTTTCAGTCTAGGTGAGACCTAATCGCTGACTCTGCTTCTATGTTCTCAAAATCAACCCCCAGTAGAATATGAGTTAGTCATAACTGTTGAATTTATCCCTTACTCAGATCCGGATTTTATAAAGGAATTTTTATTGGAAATTTATTGTGCAACATCTGATTTAAATCAAGACTTCTATGTCCAAATCTCCAAAATATTATAGACCACGAAATCTACATAATAGTATCATGCATACATGTATATGAGAAGTAAAATAAAGTACCCCAAAATATAGAGCGGGGTTAGACAGAATTTGATACACAAAGATGAATTAGCCAGAGATAAGAAGAAAATGGCTAAAGAGATGACAAAATAATTAGGGTTACTTGGATTGCAGTTATCTGTGGTCCAGTTAACCTAATTATTAAGGCGAGATGATTTTAGACAGCAGATGATCTTAAACAACGGTTGCCGCCGTTATCTTAGACTTCACTATCTATGAATCTGGATGAAAACCCACATGTTCTATTACTGTAATAACTGCTAGATGACATTGGCATATGTCATCCATCATTACTACCACTCTAGATTCAGGTTTGAAATTAAGATAATGAAAAGAAAACTGTATCCGGATAGGAGTCAGCTGAGCAGCTGTCATAATCCCGGATGGACGAACCGCCAAGGCTTCCACCGACCACTATCCGGACCATGCAAAATAACAACTAGTAATTAATACTCAGAGTACGAGCTAGTTATCCGTGTGGGAATACCCGCCAACATTAGTCTGATATATTTCTCACTAGTTGTTCACACACACAATGAAAGAGAAAATAAATAAAATTAAGAAAATGTTTTTGGTATTGTGCAAGTGTTAATCACACAATAATTAAGACACTAATGGGTTGAGATGTGTAATGGATAACATTAGATGTAGTGGGCCTAGGCCCAATACACCCATGCAACTTACACAACTCAAGAAATGAAATATTTTTTGGAGTTTTAAAATAAAAGGAAGAGATCAATTCGGTCTAAGGTGTAATATAGACCGAACTGAAAATGCACGAAGAATGAAGCATCATCTTACCCAATTAATCCTTGTAGAGACATGAAACATCATCTAATTCGAATTGTCAAGCAATTCGGTCTAGACCGAATTGGGCAATTCGAATTGATGAAGTCCTTTCCTTACGCAAATTTGACTAAGGCATTTGCTTAAAAAATGAGGGTGATTCGAATTGCCATGTCAATTCGGTTTAAACCGAATTGGACAATTCGAATTGGTAAGACAAAGAAAATAAACTAAGGCATGAGATGGCATGGATACAATATGGTGTACAAGATCAATTCGATCTATAGGAGGGATTCGGTTGTCTAAACCGAATCCGCATAGACCGAATTGCTTGTGCACCATATGAGAATAAATTTTTGCTATGCAATTCGGTTATCATGGGCAATTCGGTTTAGACCGAATTGCCTAGATCGAATTGCATATGAATTTTTAGATAAGGCATTCAACAAATATTTTGCCATGCAATTCCATTCTCATGGGCAATTCGGTTTAGGCCGAATTACCTTAAATCGAATTACATGTCTTTTCTCTCATAGAAGATATTTTGAACTCATGAGTGCAGGTTCGGTTTACATTGTGTGGTTTATGATGGTTAAGATTTACCAAATCCTTCATTTCATATCAATGTCACTCTACAGCCACTCTAATGAGTGTTTTTAAGAAAAATAGACCTAATATGGTACGTGGCTAGCAGGCATTGGCATATAACAAACCTTAATAGCGCAAACAAGCACTCCAAGATCAAAGACCTAAACATCTAAAAAGTAATAAGAACTTATGCATGAAGACAGGAACACCTACACTATCTAAGGCAACAATAAGCTAACAGGAAGAGACTGAAACAGCAACTGAACAACACGGAATTAGATTCTAACAAGTCTAAAGTTGTCTAAAACCTAAAAACACCAATTTGAATCACTAAGGTGTGAGAGTAAGCCAAAAACCCACTAAACCTGCATTTATTAAGATTGTAAGTCAACTAGGGCATAATAAATATAACCTAGTTGAAACAAACAAACATTCTAACATTTATTGCTAAGGAAAGCATTAAATAAATGCTAAACACTTGAAATGAAAACCCATTTCTGGATTCTTTCTTGTATTGACACTTGAAAGCAATAAACAACCCTAAAACCATCATTAGCTTGAAGGTAGGGTTCATTATAACTACAAAGCATTTAAAGTTTATGGTAATGGCTACACTAAGGTGGTAACAAGCTTCTAATGAAAAATAAACTAGACTAAAAGCAATAAAACTACATTACAAGCTTGAAAATAAACTAACTAAACTACACTACCTACCTAACCCTTAAGGGGTGAAGAACCTTCTGCTCCTTTTTGTCTCCCAGCAACTGTCCAAGTGTGTAAGAGGTAGAATGTTTCTTGTGTTGAGGAAGGTCAGCTTTTATACTTCTTCTCGAAACCCTAGGCCCATCATGCATTTCTCACGTGCTCAAAGCTGCAATTTCGAATGTGGTTCGATCTCCTCAAGCAGTTCGGTTTAGACCGAATTGGGGAAATGAGGTCCTCCTTCTTGATCTTGAGCATGAAATGTGGTGATTCGATCTATGAGTAGATCGAATTGGCTTTGTCGAATTGATGATGGCTCCTGTTTGGCTTCCTTACTTTGAGGCAATTCGATCTATGCAATCTATTCGGCCTAGACCGAATTGCATAGATCGAACTCCTCCTTTTCTGTTCTGCTCAACGTCTTCTTCTTTCCCAGGTGCAATTCGGTCTAGGGGTCAATTCGGTATAGACCGAATTGCCACAGACCGAATTGGTTGCTCTTCCCTTCTTCAACACTTCTCTTTTTCTTCTTTCTTCAGCAATTCGGTTTAATGAGCAATTCGGTTTAAATCGAATTGCGTATAGACCGAATTGATCTTCAACACTTAACCAAAATTTTAGATTGTGGGTTTTTCATTCTTTTTCCCATCTTTTTTATTTTTGTGGGCTATATTATTCTTTTGCCCATCTTTTCATTCCTTTTTCTTTTCTTTTTCCTTTTTCCATGTTTTTGGATTTTTCTAACACAAATACAATTAAAATTGCATATCTTTGTGTCTTTCATTACCAGCCTATTTTTCTTACAAACTTGCATTAATCTGTCGAATTCAACTGCTTTCTTATTTAAATAAGATGGGAATACGATCAAAATGTCCGTCTCAGACACGGAAATGGATTGGAAATAATGGACAATTTTGGCCATTATCAACATCCTCACATTTAATACTGATCGTCCCCGAGCAGTCAGAGTCAGTGCTCCTAAGAGCATGGACTCTGCATATTCAATCCATTTGCGTGGCTTCAAAAATTTCATTCTTGTTATATTGGGATAATACAATCAAAATTACAAGTATTAAACTCTCTTGATTGCAGTGTTTAATGAAATGATACTTCTCACTTGGATAGGTATACAAATCAATCATTATTGTTAATTTTTCTTGAATATATGTATAGAAAGTTTTCATTGGTTTAATTCTTGAATTCGAGCATGACATGAACATTAATCAGCCAAAACGGAGCCTCACATATAGTAGAATCGGAAAGTTCACTCACTCTCAAAGTTGGCGTTTAAACAAGACGCTCATAATCAAATTCAAATAAATTCTCTCATACGCTTGCAATTAGACCAACTCGTCACCTTCTCATTTCCTCAAATCGAGATCCCGAGGTCTTATTCAAGGGTTATAACGGGGCATACGGTTGTAACATTAGGTAAGGAAGGATATTATTGGGTTGAAAAAGTGACATGAATCCATTCCATCATAGCTTGGCATGTTTTTATTTAAAATCTATGATCATCAATATTTCTTTCTTTCTTTTGTTTTTCTTTTCTATTGCATGACATTAAGCTTTGTCTAATTGGCTTTGTCATTTGCAATTTATTTCTGTTGAATGGATTTCAACTCTTTTTTTTTTGATCGGTTTATGAATACCGATTGATATTTTTGATGATCATAAACTATAATGCCTTGATGGAATTGATTTGTGTACACTTGGGTTTGATTTTCTTGGTCTTTTTATAAGGCTAGGAAAATATAGTGGTTTCAAAGAAAAATTAGGCTTAAAGGCTCAACTTGGTTAATCCTAAAGGGAAAATATTTTTGGGTTGGGAATTCAAAAGAAGGCCAAAAATTTAGGTTTTTCTAAGTGCCTCGATCATATGCTCGATTTCGGGAATATGGCATGGTCTTGAATCGGTCCCAATTGCAAGTTCTAGTGTCCTTTAATCGAATTGATTTTCACACAGCAAAGAAATAATGAGTAAAAATGACTCGGCTCAGTTCTCACATGGACGGTTTGGTCATGTCATACCCTTATTCTTAAATTTAGCCTTTGAAAAATTCTTGCATTTTATTCAATCAAATTCTCAACATGAAAATTTTGTTTTTCTTCCAAGTAATCATATCATTGGATTTTTATAGCTCGAAACCTCAAAAATTTATATCATGCATATTTTTAATTGTTTTATCCCAATTTAATAGTTTGAAAATTTCATCCTTAGCCTAAATTCAACATTTGAATTTAGGTGATAGATTTATGCTTGTTTTATGCCGGTTATTTAATTGAAAGCAGTAAAAAGACACTGCGAACATGCAAGCATGTCACAGCTTTGTTTTTGGCGTGACAGTCACTTATTCATCTTGGACTGTCACACATCTTTTTCCAAAATATTTTGAGAATTCAAAACGAAATTCTCTTTGTGGAAAGCAATAAATACATCAGTTACAATAGATTTCCACAGTATGAATGAAAGTGTACTGATTGAATGGATAATCTAATGCATGATGTTTACATTGAAGCTCGCATGAATGTGATCGCGTTGACTCAATCCTTCTTCTTTGAATGGTGCTTGGAGGGTCCGATGTCGTCTCTTAGAGGTGAGGGTAGCCTCCTGAGCAACGTCTCCATCAGGTTGGTTTGCTTGGTGAACATCATTTCGAACATTTTTCTTGTCCTTTCTTCACTTTCAACCCTCTCCTGATGCTGTCTTTTCTCTCGTTCAGCCGCTTCCCTTCTATCCTTGAAAGAAGATCCTGCTCCAGTGGATGAAGTTGGTCAGGCTGCAGGGCACGCAGTAATCGCCCTCGTCTGCTTCGCCATTCTCCAGCACTCTTGAGCAGTAGACTCTGGGTCCTTGGTTGCCGAACAGGTCAGGGGTTTCCAGGCTATCAGCCAGCCATGCAAAGACATTGGTCCCTACATATCTCATGACTGATTTATCAGTCACTATCCTGTTTATCATTGCCACCCCCTGCTGGACCTGTTCATTGTCCACCTTGCTGAGCAGCATGTACCCCCTGACAAAGATTGAGGCTTTGTGATTGTCCTCAATCCCTTCCTTCAGTAGTTCAAAAGCTTGACCTTCGTCCCCCACTCCAAATGCTTGCAGAGCTGGAATGAGCTGGAGGTTGAAGTTTCCAGCTTCCTCACACTTTAGCAGGAGTTCCTCTTTCTGCTGTTCGACTCCTTGCTGCCACATTTTCACAATGGTAGTTTCCAGCTCACATCTTTTGTAGACAATGGGGAGATCTGCAACATCCCTGAGTTTCTTGCATGCCTCCCTGACAGTGAACACCTTTTTGATATCGTCCTCTCCGATGCGAGAGAGGATCTCCCCCAAGAGTTCCACCGGAAGGTCCAGCAACTCAGTTCTTCCTTCTTGAGCTCGATTCGGGTCTTCGGGAATGATGCCTCTGGAAAGACATGGAGTAGTAAACAAGTCTGATACCAGTAGTCTCACCCCTTCAGCTAGTTCTAAACATAGTTCGCTGAATGAGAGAGTTGGAACTATTTTTAGCAACTGTTTGATCAACATCTTCAAGTTGGAAAATCAACATCCTCACATTTTGAGCTGAGCTCTAAATGTGAGTTAATTGGTTTTTACTTGAATTTATTAGATAAAAAGACATGAAGTCGGATTTTTAAATCCAACTCTTATTGCAACAAAATAGAGAGAGAGAGGTAAGAGAAATAAGGATCTTGGATCCTTACAAATTTTTCTTAGACTATAAATAGTCTAAAATGTTTTGGAGTGGTCAAATGACCAAAAAGTAAAATTTCATAGGCTATTAAGCCAACGAAAGAGATTTGGATTTTTATCACTTAAAAAGTGATTTAAAATCGTGTGAAATAAGCAGCAGGATGATTAATGATGAGGAACAAATGCACGTGACAAACTATGCAATCACAAGCATGTAGTAGTGGATCATGGAGAGTGAAAATAAAATAAACATGCAAATACACAAAAAGGTCATTTTTAGATTTTTACGAGAAGTGTTGACTTGTTTATTTAATAAAATTGGGGGTGTGAGAGGTCCCCGATTTGGATTTTGTTTTGGACAATGGGTATTAAAGAATGAAACAGAATGTTCCATTTGAAATTCCCCACTTGACCCAAAAAGGAATAAGCATAAGTCAAACACTAAAGGAAAAGAACATTCTACCACTTTTTTGTCTTTTTAGACATAAATGCCATGCCAAAAGTGTTGGAAATTTTTTTGGCATGGCTTCGTCTATAATACCATGTTTCCCGTATGTGCAAACATCAACTTTCGAGTTGAGTTTGCAAATTGTGGTTAACAGGTACCCGACAAAAGCATTTATTGGCAGAATACACAATACACAGTACATGCATAAATGAAAACAAACACAGGCAATCCATTCATACCATGATCATGCAAAATTTTAGCCAATAAATCATGCTTCAAAAACATAGATTTGACAGTACCATCAACATGCATGTCCAATCAATATTATCAAACAACCAGTAAAATAACACAGTGATTGTAAGGGAAAAACAAACCACTGTGTTTTCCATTCACAGATTTTTAATCCCAAACACAGTTAACCAAATATGTACACACACAACAAAAACAGAACAACAAAACCACATAATGAACAAAAACATGATTTTTGTGGGTTTTGCAACCTCATTTTCAAAATAAGACATCCCCAACACCATGGAAAACTAAAGAATCACAACAATGGCAGATCCGATCATAAACACAAAAACCCTAGGTTCTGCCTATTGTGTTCTACCCTCTTCCCGAACATGCCCACTATATTCCGACTTCATTCCGACCATCCCTGACGTGAAAACAGTGAGTATTCCCTCCCCCACCCCTAATTTCGCAAAAACACGGAAGAAACAACACTGGAAATCGCGAAACAGGGTGCGAAATCGAAATAGGAAACTCACCCGACACTCCCAGTAGGATTAGTCGAAGAAGACGCCATTTTCAAACACTTTGAACGGAGTTGATCAAAGGAAAACTCTGGCTCGAGCTCTGGTTTCGCGAGGGAGACGAAGTTCGCGAGAGGGGATTCGGGGGGAATGTCGAAGTGTGAAGAGTGAAAGTGAGGGAAAAGATGGGGAAAAAGGAATATAAAGGGGGTAGGATTGGGCTAATTCGGTCTATTGGAGACCGAATCACCAATTCGGTCTAGACCGAATGGGTGTTGTCTCCAAGTGTTTGTGAGAGATTCGGTCTCTTAGGCCAATTCGGTCTAGACCGAATTGGCATAGAGACCGAATTGTAAGGGAAAACAAACATACCTGCTGCAATGTGATCTTTTGAAGTCAATTCGGTCTAGACCGAATTGATTTAGAGACCGAATTACAGCAAGAAGACCGAATCTGGTTACTTAGGAAAATTAATTGGGGGGGGGTGCTTTTGTGAGGCAATTCGATCTATATGGGCAATTTGGTCTAGACCGAATTGCCTTATAGATCGAATTGCTCACTTGCATGAATAAAACTAAGGGAATCACGAATGCCCTTTTGTAGATCAATTCGATCTATTCAAAATCAATTCGGTCTAGACCGAATTGCTATAGATCGAATTGCTTCTTGGCCAAATTAAAAAGGAGCATGTGTCTTGGGAGGTCAATTCGGTCTCTTAGGCCAATTCGGTCTAGACCGAATTTGCTTGGAGATCGAATTGGTTAAAATTCCCAAGATACACCTCCAATGCGATCTGGTTCAAACAGTTCGATGTAGACCGAATTGATTTGAAATACAAAATAGTTCGCATTCAACACTTAGAAAAATTTTGAGCATTTTCAAAACTTCAAATTTCTGAAATTATGGATTTTCTTAAGAATCATCATACTAAAGTACACATTTAAACAGAGATATTACCCTATTATAAATTGCTTGCATAAATTAGGTTGGATTAACACCCTCATTTTACGGATTTATTCCGGATTTTAAATTTCTCTAAATTCCGAAATTACTTTCCATTAAATGTAGTATTAATCCAACCGGGAACCTGGTTTTCGAAGCTTTATCTTTCTTTTTGGTGGTTCCATGAATTCCTGCAAGGCAGACATAAGAAAGTTATTAGATTTTCTCCAAATATCAACATCCTCACATTTAGAGTCTTAGTACTCTAAATGTTTAGTTGATTTTTGGATACTTATCGTTCGAGACGAATAAACATGTAATAAATAATAATATAGATATATATAGAGATATATATATATTTATTGAGTATAGGCCGGTTCTGATGTCATCTGGACTTCTTTTTCGGGGTCAAGCTGTCCTAGATACTTCTTCAATCTGTGTCCATTCACCACCAGCTCTCCTTTGTCAGTTCGAATCCTGACAGCTCCACTTTCAAACACGTGCACTACTTCGTATGGCCCTTCCCATCTTGATTTAAGCTTTCCGGGAAATAGCTTTAACCTAGAATTGAATAACAGAACATTTTGGCCAACATAGAAGTGTTTAGACTTTATACGACGATCGTGTAACTTCTGGGTCCGCTCTTTGTAAATCCTCGAGCTTTCATAAGCTTGCGCACGTATTTCCTCAATTTCATTGAAGTCCAACCTGCGCTTACTCTGAGCAACTCGTGGGTCAAAATTAAGCGTTTTCACGGCCCAGTAAGCCTTGTGCTCTAGTTCTACAGGCAAATGACAGGTTTTTCCGAAGACAAGCCTGTATGGGGACATCCCATTGGGAGTCTTGAATGCAGTGCGGTTTGCCCATAGAGCATCATTGAGTTTACGTGACCAGTCTTTGCGGGTTATCCCCACAGTGGCTTCGAGTATGTGTTTGATTTCGCGGTTAGATACCTCGACTTGGCCACTGGTTTGGGGATGATAGGGCGTGCCGATCTTGTGGAGAATCCCACTTCTGCTCATTTGATTTGCAAAAGCTTTGTTGACAAAGTGGGTTCCTCCATCAGATATGATTACCTTAGGTACACCAAATCTATTGAAAATGTTATTTTTCAAAAATTTGATGACCTGGTGGCCATCATTGGTTGGCAGCGCAATCGCCTCGACCCACTTGGACACATAATCGACAGCTACCAAGATGTAGTGATTCCCATCAGATGTCGGGAATGGTCCCATGAAGTCAATACCCCATACATCGAAAATCTCAAGGATGAGAATTCCTTTTTGAGGCATTTCATCCCTCTTGGAGATATTTCCTAATCTTTGGCATCTGTCGCAAGCCTTAACAAACGCCTTGCAATCCTCGTAAATGGTAGGCCAATAGAAACCACACTCGAGCACCTTGTGAGCTGTTCGAGTGGGGCCATGGTGACCTCCATATTCTGATTCATGACATTTTTTAGCGATTTGATAAGCCTCGTGCTCAGTTACACAACGTCTAATAATCGAATTTGCACAATGCTTAAAGAGATAAGGATCTTCCCAGAAGTAGTTAACTACATCTTGGCTGAACCTTGCTTTTTGTTTCTTGCTCTGGAATTGTGGCGTTATTCCACATGCTAAATAGTTAGCAATGTCGGAAAACCATGGACAAGCTTGATCATGAAGGTGCAAGGCAAACAGTTGCTCATCCGGAAAATTTTCATTGACGGCTATAACATTTTTATCATTTTCTATTCGAGACAAATGGTCAGTAGCACCATTGTCTTTGCCTTTTCTATCTTTTATTATGATGTCAAATTTTTGCAGCAAGAGTACCCACCTGATTAATCGAGGTTTGGGGTCTTGTTTGCTAAACAAGTATCTCAGTGCAGAGTGATCGGTGTATACTATGGTTTTCGTACCAATGAGGTATTGTCTGAATTTATCAAACGCGAAAACCACAGCATACATCTCTTTCTCCGTGGTGGTGTAATTGACTTGGGCTTCAGTCAGGGCATGGCTGGAGTAATGAATCACGCAGTGCCTTCCTTCCTTATGTTGCCCAAGAACTGCACCCACGGCGAGATCACTTGCATCGCACATGACCTCGAAAGGCATTGACCAATCGGGTGGTTGCACTATTGGAGCAGAAATCAACATCTTCTTGAGCGTGTCAAAAGCTTGAACACACGCTTCACTTATTACGAAAGAATTTTCTTTACAAAGCAAATTAGTGAGCGGCTTGGCAATTTTAGAAAAGTCTTTAATGAATCTCAGGTAAAAACCGGCATGCCCTAAGAAACTCCTAACTGCTTTTATTGAGTGTGGTAATGGAACGTTGGATATGACTGAGACTTTGGCTCTATCGACTTCGATGCCTGCGCGCGAGATGCGGTGACCCAACACTATTCCTTCGGTGACCATGAAATGGCACTTCTCCCAGTTCAAAACTAGGTTAGTGTCCTCGCATCTTTTTAAAATTTTTGCAAGATTTGTCAAGCATTCATCAAAAGTATCTCCATACACAGAGAAGTCATCCATGAAAACTTCAATGCATTTTTCGATAAATTCTGAGAAGATAGACATCATGCATCGCTGAAAAGTGGCAGGCGCATTGCAAAGTCCAAAAGGCATGCGCCTGTACGCAAAAGTTCCATACGGGCACGTGAAAGTGGTCTTATCGTGATCTTCACTAGCTATTACAATCTGATTGTAACCAGAGTACCCATCCCAAAAGCAGTAGTACTCCCTCCCGGCCAACCTCTCTAGCATCTGATCAATGAATGGCAATGGAAAATGGTCCTTCCGCGTAGCGGTGTTAAGCTTCCGGTAGTCGATGCAGACTCTCCAACCGGTTACTGGACGTGTTGCCTACTTCCTCTCCTTTCTCATTAGTCGTTATGCACATCCCCCCACGCTTAGGTACTACCCGCACTGGGCTAACCCATTTGCTGTCAGATATAGGATAGATGATACCAGCATCTAAGAGCTTGATAACTTCTTTCATTACCACTTCTTGCATATGGGGGTTCAGACGCCTTTGTGGTTGCCTTGAGGGCTTGTATTCCTCTTCCATTAAGATTCTGTGCATGCAAATAGAGGGGCTTATTCCTTTTATATCAGAAATGGTCCATCCAATTGCATGTACATATTTTTTTAGAATGTCTGCCAGAGCTTTTTCTTGTTCATGTGTCAGCTTGGCTGACACAATTACCGGTAATCTTTTATGTTCAGCGAGAAAAACGTACTTAAGATGATCCGAAAGTATTTTAAGTTCAAGCTCTGGCGGACATTCAACGAAGGTAGTAATTCGCGAGAAATGGTTGGGGGTGGAAGATCAGATTTACCTTCAGGACCCTGTGTCAGTACAGGGTCCACTTCCTCTTCCGTGGTGCTCTCCTCCTCTTCCGGAGTGAATTCAACACCGTCAAACTCTTCAAGATCCCCAGTGATCGGGTCTTCGAAGTGAACAGCGTTGCAACTCTTTGTTGCTCAGCACCTCCAGGCGTCAGTACCTGTTTTGAAATTTTGTCTGTCATCACAGTCATAGAGTCTATGCTCTCGTCCTCACACCTACTTTCTATTACATCAAACATGGAACAAGATCCCTCATTTGGGAATTTCTGCAGCTCCTCCATGTCAAAAGAGATTTCTCGATTGTCCACCCTCAATGTGACTCTTCCAGATGTGGCATCAATCAGTGCACCGCCAGTGGCCAAAAACGGGCGTCCCAGGATAAGTGGCATTTCAGAGTCCTCTTCAATGTCAAGGATGATGAAGTCAACCGGGAAAAGAACTTGGCCGGTTTTGACTACCACATCCTTGAGGATTCCTACAGGCTTAGTGATTGATCTGTCTGCCAGCTGCAGTTTCATCTTGACCGGTTCAATCTCTCCGAGCCTCAGGCGAATTTCCATGGCTAGAGGCATCACGTTGATGCTGGATCCTAGATCACATAACCCCATGCTCACTTTGGCCTTTCCAATCTGTACTGGTAGTGTGCAACACCCAGGGTCCTCTTTCTTTTCGAGCAGCTTCCTCTGAACTATGGCACTGCATGTGCTGTTGAGAATGATCACCTCCTCCTGCTCTATCTGCCTTTTCCCTGAAATCAATTCTTTCAAGAACTTAGCATAGGTGGGCATTTCTGAAATCATTTCCACGAGAGGAATGGTTATCTCTACAGACTTTAACCGTTCTAGAAATTTCTTGAATTTAAGGTCATGTTCCTTATTTTTAAGACGTGCGGGGTATGACACCCTTGGCATGTACTTATTATTATCTATTTTTGGTGGTAAAGAGAAGGAAGTTGTACCTTCACCCATACCCTCTTCAGCTTCATTTGCAGCTTCAGCATGCGAGTTAGCTGTATCAGATTTATCCTTTACCAGCTCAACACTTTCATCTCCTTCAACCTTTTCCTTTTCCTTTTCCACCTCCAATGAAACCTTTACTTTCATAGCTTTCTTCTTTGCAGATCCAACATTTCCTTTCAGAGTCTTGCCTCCCCGCAATGTGATTGCCTTGCATTGCGGGTTGGCTTCAGTGCTGCTCGGCAGTGTTCCTTTCCCTCTGTTCTGCAATTCCTTAGCCAATTGGGTGACCTGCGTCTCCACATTTTTGATTGATGACTGCAACTGCTGGTTTATCTCCCTTTGATTGGAAATGAACTCAGTCATCAAATTCTCCAGGCGAGATGGTGGCTTTTGGTTGTATTGCTGGTTTTGATCAGGTTGGGCTTGGAAGTTTTGGAAATTCTGGCCTTGCTTTTGGTTGGGCCTCTGTTGGATATGGGGTTGAAAGTTCTGATTCTGATTCTGGAAGTTCTGAACTCTCTGCTGAACGAATCCTTGGTTCTGAGGTCTGAAGTTCTGCTGAAGGTTCTGGTTTGCAAACTGGTTAGGCTGGTTTGGCTGTGTCAACAAATGCGCATTGAGTGCATTGTTGTTGGAATAGGAGAGGTTGGGGTGGCGGTTCTGGTAGTTCCCTACGTAATTGCAGCTTTCGATAGCTAGTTGTTGGCATGTGTCAGTTGGATGTGGTCCCTGACACAGCCCACAAATTGCTCCCGATTGATGTGCTTGCACTTGGCTAGATGAGGCTCCTGCCTGAGAAGTACCTGCTCCCTTTCCTTTCTCCTGTCCTAGCTGTATCGCAGCTACCTGTTCTTGCAATTAAAATCTGTTTTTCCTTCACTTACAGCAAAAACTTTTCTAGGAGGGTCTGTCTTCTTGTCACTGCTGTTCAATACAGATCTGTTGACAGACATTGTCTCAATCTTTTCCCAGGCTTGATCCATGGGCAAATGGAGCAAATGTCTTCCGCTTGCGGCGTCCAACATCATTCTCCATGGATGAGTGAGTCCTCCATAGAATGTTCTCAGTTGCTCCCACGGTTGATATCCGTGTTGGGGGCATCGCCTCAAGAGGCTGGCAAACCTTTCCTTTGCGTCGTACAATGACTCGTCCGGCTTCATCTTGAACTCTCCAATTTTCTCTCATCCCTCGTCTATCTTAGATTCAGGAAAATACTTCAACAGAAAACTCCTCACCAAATCTGCCCAAGTACTCCTCTGATTTATGGGCAATGATTTATACCAATCCCTGGCACCACTAAACAAAGAAAAGGGAAATAACATTAGTCTTATAGCATCAGGTGAGACTCCCTGATTTTTTATTGTGTCGCAGAGCTCCAGGAAGGTTTGGAGATGATCATGGGGATCTTCATGATTTGCACCGCAAAATTGGTTGTTTTGCACCAAGTTGATGAGTGCCGGTTTGAGCTCAAAATTGCGTGCAGGGAATTGTGCTCTCCCGGGCCTATCCAGATAGGGCTCCACGATGGGCTGCATAAAATCAGCTGCTGCTTGCTGCTGTTGATTTCCTTGCTCTGCTTGGTTTTGATACTGCTCGTGGTAGTTGGGGTTCTGTTGGAAAATATTGTCGGGATCATGAGGGTTGTTTTGGAATTGGTCCTGATTGAAGGCTTGATTTTGGTATTGCTGGTTTGGTATATTTTGGTTTTGTTGGTTATATTGGTTAGGGGGTGGTGATTGTTGGTGGAACTGCTGATACTGTTGCTGATTTGGATTAGGTAGATTTTCCTCCTCGTTGGCACGATTCGGGTGTTCTACCATGCCCCCATCAGCTCCATTACCAGGATTATTGGGTGGTTGGTCTATTGGTAAGATCGGGGGAATGTCTTGGTTCTCTGTCATATCGGATATTTCACTGCTTGTGGTTTCGGGTGAGGTACGAGTCCGGGCTTCCTGCTCTTTCCTTCGTCTGGCTTGCACCCTCAGTTGGCGAGCGGTCCTTTCTATTTCTAGATCGAACGGTAGCTCAGGCAATGTAGCCTTTCTCCTTTGCATAAGCAGTTTGTATCAAGATTTGACAGCACCTGCACAACCCCCAGGTTAGTAATGGTTCAAGAGTATATACAAAAACTATCTATGGGTAAATCAGGAGTGTAGTTCTCTTAATAAACAACGCTGCATCCTTCCCGGCAACGGCGCCATGAAACTTTTGACAATTCCTTCAACACGAGTTTTTCTAAAAATATCCCAAGTTAAATTTATTAAATGAAAAGAGTTATGATTCGTGGGGAAGGGGTTTAAGGATATATTCCACTTTTTATTACTCATTTGGGATGCCTTTGATTTCAAACGGTGCTGTGGTCCTCCCCGGCATGAAACTTTTGACAAATTTCATGGTGCAACCGGGATAGACAGTTCAATCTTGACCTTCAGTCTGTCACACTGAGGGTCCCCGGTATCTGCGCCATGACACTTTTCATAATTTCATGTCATGAAGTCCTTGCCATGAAACTCTTAACACATTTCCCACTACATGAGTATTTTCCGAAAATTCATAATCCTGGTTTTCAATTTTATTTAATGAAACCAATTTATGAAGATGGAGTTGGGATTAGGGATATATTTATAGGTTGTCACGTTTTTATTACTCGTGTTAAGAAACTGTGCCCCCGAAAGTGCACGGTGTCAAAAATTGCAGTAATTTATAGTAAGACCGGATCGTTCACTGGAGGATGTGCGATAGAAGCAGGGCCCACGTCGTTTACTAAGATTTTCCACTCGGTTACTCGACTCAAGTTTTGCATAGGTTTCTGACAACTACTTGACAATAATTTAAGCTAGACTATGGAAGCAGTTAAAGATTATTCTGCAAAGCATGGTAAATTTAGTCTAAAAAGCGATTAAATCTATTCTAAGAAAGCAATAAGAATTATGCTAGGAAAGCAGATAAAATTATTCTACGGAAGCAGATTTAAAAAGTGACAGAAGGGACGGGGAGAAAATAATGAAGATTGGACAAGAGTCAGATGAGACACAAGTAAACTTCCATTTTAATACACAGATCTTTGCTTGGGATAATCCATTAGTTAGCTAACTCTCATGCTTTCTAGACTATGTTCCCTTTGACAGATAGGTACTTACAGTCAGAATTTACATGCTCTTAGATCTCAATTTCTAAGATACCACAGATTAATAACTCCCCTTGCAATCCCTTGCAAGAGTATGTTAGTCATATGTGGTGGACAAGCAACACCTAACATATCATTAGTTGATATGCCAAGTACTCCAGTCGTCCCCCTTGTCACACCCAAAGTCCAAATCTAATCCCGAACTAATCCATAACTCTTAAACCTTACAACCGGCGGCCAACCTCTAATTCTTCCGAGTGACCTCTATGAAAGCATTTTAAAGAAAGCGATAAAGAAAGCAGTAAAGAAAGCATTTAAAACCTATCACTCGGAAGTCTTAAAAGATCATCACATTCCGTTAGTATAAAAGAGCCACTGGTCTTGGTGACCAGATGAAGATTTAGAACTTCTCGAATATCAGTAAGCCACAGGGCTTATAACATCCGTTTAGTTATGAGATACAAACATTAGTGGAACAGACCTATGAAGATCTATTCCGAATGTACTCACTCGAGACTCAATTTTAGGCTTTGGCGGGAGAAGATAGTAGTTGAAAGAATACTCAACCTTACCTTAGAAATTAACCAAGGCCTATATATTGTTCCTCCAATATTATTTATCACATCTTATCCGAATCCAAGTGGACACTGATTCGATGCAACACTTAATACAAGATTTCCAACACACAGTAATTTTGAGAAACAAATAGATATTTGAAAATTATTCCCTAAACAGGTACTAAACTCTCAATTAAAGCACAGATCCTTTCAGTCTAGGTGAGACCTAATCGCTGACTCTGCTTCTATGTTCTCAA
This sequence comes from Hygrophila difformis, assembly GCA_030278955.1. NCBI lineage: Eukaryota > Viridiplantae > Streptophyta > Magnoliopsida > Lamiales > Acanthaceae > Hygrophila > Hygrophila difformis. Next base: position 13,368,292 of record JAOANR010000012.1, on the reverse strand, counting down.
AATCAACCCCCAGTAGAATATGAGTTAGTCATAACTGTTGAATTTATCCCTTACTCAGATCCGGATTTTATAAAGGAATTTTTATTGGAAATTTATTGTGCAACATCTGATTTAAATCAAGACTTCTATGTCCAAGGAGAAGGATCTCCAAAATATTATAGACCACGATATCTACATAATAGTATCATGCATACATGTATATGAGAAGTAAAATAAAGTACCCCAAAATATAGAGTGGGGTTAGACAGAATTTGATACACAAAGATGAATTAGTCAGAGATAAGAAGAAAATGGCTAAAGAGATGACAAAATAATTAGGGTTACTTGGATTGCAGTTATCTGTGGTCCAATTAACCTAATTATTAAGGCGAGATGATTTTAGACAGCAGACGATCTTAAACAACGGTTGCCGCCGTTATCTTAGACTTCACTATCTGTGAATCTGGATGAAAACCCACATGTTCTATTACTGTAATAACTGCTAGATGACATTGGCATATGTCATCCATCATTACTACCACTCTAGATTCAGGTTTGAAATTAAGATAATGAAAAGAAAACTGTATCCGGATAGGAGTTAACTGAGCAGCTGTCATAATCCCGGATGGACGAACCGCCAAGGCTTCCACCGACCACTATCCGGACCATGCAAAATAACAACTAGTAATTAATACTCAAAATACGAGCTAGTTATCCGTGTGGGAATACCCGCCAACATTAGTCTGATATATTTCTCACTAGTTGTTCACACACACAATGAAAGAGAAAATAAATAAAATTAAGAAAATGTTTTTGGTATTGTGCAAGTGTTAATCACACAATAATTAAGACACTAATGGGTTGAGATGTGTAATGGATAAAATTAGATGTAGTGGGCCTAGGCCCAATACACCCATGCAACTTACACAACTCAAGAAATGAAATATTTTTTGGAGTTTTAAAATAAAATGAAGAGATCAATTCGGTCTAAGGTGTAATATACACCGAACTGAAAATGCACGAAGAATGAAGCATCACCTTACCCAATTAATCCTTGTAGAGACATGAAACATCATCTAATTCGAATTGCCAATTGATAAAGTCCTTTCCTTACTCAAATTTGACTAAGGCATTTGCTTCAAAAATGAGGGTGATTCGAATTGCCATGTCAATTCGGTTTAAACCGAATTGGTAAGACAAAGAAAATAAACTAAGGCATGAGGAGATGGCATGGATACAATATGGTGTACAAGATCAATTCAATCTATAGGAGGGATTCGGTCTAAACCGAATTGCTTGTGCATAGACCGAATTGCTTGTGCACCATATGAGAATAAATTTTTGCTATGCAATTCAGTTATCATGGGCAATTCGGTTTAGATAAGGCATTCAACAAATATTTTGCATATGAATTTTTAGATAAGGCATTCAACAAATATTTTGCCATGCAATTCCATTCTCATGGGCAATTCGGTTTAGGCCGAATTACCTTAAATCGAATTACATGTCTTTTCTCTCATAGAAGATATTTTGAACTCATGAGTGCAGGTTCGGTTTACATTGTGTGGTTTATGATGGATAAGATTTACCAAATCCTTCATTTCACATCAATGTCACTTCACAGCCACTCTAATGAGTGTTTTTAAGAAAAATAGACCTAATAGGGTACGTGGCTAGCAGGCATTGACATATAACAAACCTTAATAGTGCAAACAAGCACTCCAAGATCAAAGACCTAAACATCTAAAAAGTAATAAGAACTTATGCAGACAGGAACACCTACACTATCTAAGGCAACAATAAGCTAACAGGAAGAGACTGAAACAGCAACTGAATAACACGGAATTAGATTCTAACAAGTCTAAAGTTGTCTAAAACCTAAAAACACCTATTTGAATCACTAAGGTGTGAGAGTAAGCCAAAAACCCACTAAACCTGCATTTATTAAGATTGTAAGTCAACTAGGGCATAATAAATATAACCTAGTTGAAACAAACAAACATTCTAACATTTATTGCTAAGGAAAGCATTAAATAAATGCCAAACACTTGAAATGAAAACCCATTTCTGGATTCTTTCTTGTATTGACACTTGAAAGCAATAAACAACCCTAAAACCATCATTAGCTTGAAGGTAGGGTTCATTATAACTACAAAGCATTTAAAGTTTATGGTAATGGCTACACTAAGGGTGGTAACAAGCTTCTAATGAAAAATAAAGTAGACTAAAAGCAATAAAATTACATTACAAGCTTGAAAATAAACTAACTAAACTACACTACCTACCTAACCCTTAAGGGGTGAAGAACCTTCTACTCCTTTTTGTCTCCCAGCAACTGTCCAAGTGTGTAAGAGGTAGAATGTTTCTTGTGTTGAGGAAGATCAGCTTTTATACTTCTTCTCGAAACCCTAGGCCCATCATGCATTTCTCACGTGCTCAAAGCTGCAATTTCGAATGTGGTTCGATCTCCTCAAGCAGTTCGGTTTAGACCGAATTGGGGAAATGAGGTCCTCCTTCTTGATCTTGAGCATGAAATGTGGTGATTCGGTCTATGAGTAGACCGAATTGGCTTTGTCGAATTGATGATGGCTCCTGTTTGGCTTCCTTACCATTGCCTTGGTGATTGTTTCAATCCATAAAGCGATTTGTTCAACTTGCAAACCCAATCTTCTTTTCCTGCAACTTCAAATCCTTCTGGTTGTTGGAATTCTTTTAAATCGGGAGAACAACACTTTTTGAGAATTTAGAGGTTGTGTATGTAAATCTCGTTCTCCATTCTCTGATACCAATTCTGTTATTTTGAATTGGGGAGAACTATTGAGTTTAGGAATTATGCTTCTCTAAAACTCGTCTCATTTTTTCACTAAGATTACATGGCTATTTATAGCGGAAGGAATACAAACGTAACAATATAAAATACAACATTTTTGACAAAGGCAATCCGCAATATTTGACGGATTGTTATTCAAACATTACTGCTTCTTTTGATTACGGCTTCCTGTCGGTAATCACTTTGCCACTTCTTTGGACTGAATGAATTTAACGTTTAACATTTCCCCCCTTAAACTCATTCCTTTGAGATCTTGAATTCCAAGCTCTTGGTGATTGCTTCATTCCATAGCTTTCTTCAATAAATTTTTTTGTTCCAAAATTTCTTTTTTGCAAAGCAATAATTATTTTTCCACCAATTTTCTGAATAGCTGTGGGATCTTCTTTTTCACTGCAGCTTCTTTCATGTGCTCCAACTTTTAAATTTGAGTGCATCAATAGCTGCACAACTCCACTCTTTTGTCCTTTTCTTTAATTTGATTGTCCCACTTTCCAATCAAATAGCCCGCTCCATTCCTTTTTTTTATTCGGCAGTTGTGTTCCAACTTTTCAAGTTGATTGAATTTCTTCACTGCAACCAATTTAATTTCTCTTTGCACAAGGCTGACCAATTCTTTAATTCCCACCAACCTCAACTACCACTATTAATTTCTTTGTCTCCTGGGTTCTCCTCGTCCTTTTGCACACATTTGTGCATCTTCCATCCAGTGCTCCAATTTTTTCAATTTGATGAATACTTCCCAAAAACCGAATTAAATTCTCAACTGCTTCTGCACTAAGCCACTAACTTTTTTTTTTTTTTGTAAATTCCTTTGATATCACACACTGATACCAATTTGTGGATTTAATATCTCACACATAAGACACTTTACACTCTTGATATCTAAATGGATAAACAAGAGCGGAGAGCAGATTGCTTCATTTCTGTGCGTCGCTATTTGCTCTGCTCTAAGGATTACAACAATTCAAGTACATATATATAGAATCTGAAACACACAACAGACAATACACATATGATTCATTATTCCTTTATCGGCTTCAACATTCAACGAAGATGGCTTGCACGTTTCTTCATGGCTTCAACATTCAACGAAGGTGGCTTGCGCGTTTCTTCATTGTTCGTTCAACGGCTTAAACTTTTGTTTCGTACATGGCATTTGAATTTACCAACAAAACTCCCCCATAAACTACAAATGCTTCTTCAGCTTCATTTTGGAATCTCGGTTGTCATCTTTACAACTTACTTGACCGGTTCTTGAATACACTAATAAGTGCACTCCACATCAAGAGCACTCTCAATTTGCTTCTTCTCATCAATCTTCATTTCTCAGGCATCTCAACAGCCTTTTGTTCTACCAAAGGCTCAACTAGCTTGTTTTTAAGCTTATCACAAGTGTGTTCTGCCAATAGATGAACATCAACCTTTCATAGGCTCCTGGACCACTACAGGCTCAACAGGTATTGGCTTCATCTTCCACAACTACATTGGATGGTTGGAAGTGGTTGTCTCTTTCATTCGATTGTCGCTCCGAAAATCCTTTGCAAAGTCTCCACTTTGCATCTATCAACGTTGCAATCCTTAACATGATGTCCATTGTTGACATTCCATGTCGAATAAACTTGATTCACCAAATTGTCACTGGCATGATTGCACTTTCTCCTTCTGATATTCTTCATAACTTTTGCCTGGACTTTCTTTTTATCAACTTCATTGTTGACTTGCTTGAACTCGGTCAGCTCCTTAGAACATTTTAGATTCCAAAATAATTTGTATGAATTATTTCGGACTCGATCGAAGACTCCACAAATTTTTTTTTTTTTTTGCTCCAGAATTTCTTCTTGCACAGCAACAATTAATTTTGCACCACTTTTAAATGGTTGCAGGACCTCCTTTTGACAACTTTCTTCCAATTCTTTTATGTATCTGTCTACTCAATTAAAATTGAGTAATTAAGTTCCACCAACTCTAGGGCCCCACTTCAATAAAGTCTTGGACTTTCTCTATAATTTTGAAACGGTGGATCTCTTTAAATGGACAATTCAATGTTCACACTTAGCAGAAGGAGAGTCCAGCGCTGGATGTTGAGCAGATCAGTACAGCTGCAACAAATTGGCACAACAGTAGGGCGATGCTTCTTGGACGGAGGAGCAGTAGCAGTACATCGGAGCGGCGCTGGAGTCAGCACGGCGGAGGCCGGTCTGGGCGGTGCTCGGTAGTGACAGCAGCAGGGCTACCGGCGAAACAGCGGGCGGAAGCAGGAGAGGTCGGCGGGCGTAGTGACAACGGCGGTGCTTGCTGGAGCAAGAGCAGGAGGTTTACACAGGCTGTGCTCAACCGTTCGAGGCTGGTGGTGGTGATGCAGCGTAACAAATGGGCAGCGGCGCTCGACGCGCAGACGCTGTTGGAGGCGCCGGTGCGGCGGTGAACGGCTGGAGCAGATGGGCTCGGTGGAGGTGCTGCCAGGGGGCTTTGGGCAGCGTTGGAGCACGCCGGAGATGGTAACGATTTAAATCTTTTTATTGAGCATTTATACTCAAGTTAGTTTTGCACTGAGTTTGGATCGCTCAGGCTCTAATACCAATTTGTTGGAATTCTTTTAAATCGGGAGAACAACACTTTTTGAGAATTTAGAGGTTGTGTATCTAAATCTCGTTCTCCATTCTCTGATACCAATTCTGTTATTTTGAATTGGGGAGAACTATTGAGTTTAGGAATTATGCTTCTCTAAAACTCGTCTCATATTTTCACTAAGATTACATGGCTATTTATAGCGGAAGGAATACAAACGTAACAATATAAAATACAACATTTTTGACAAAGGCAATCCGCAATATTTGACGGATTGTTATTCAAACATTACTGCTTCTTTTGATTGCGGCTTCCTGTCGGTAATCACTTTGCCACTTCTTTGGACTGAATGAGTTTAACGTTTACACTGGTTAGGTCATGTAGATTTCCTCCTCCAAATCACCATGTAAGAATGCCGTCTTGACATCCATTTGAACTAGTTCCAAGTCAAACTGCGCTACCAAGGTCAATAAAATGCGAATAGAGGAATGTTTTACAACATGAGAAAATACCTCATTATAGTCAATTCCTTCCTTTTGAGCATAGCCTTTAGCTACCAATCTTGCCTTGTAGCGAACATCATTCTTTTCTGGAAATCCTTCTTTCGGAGCATAGACCCACTTGCAACCAATTGCCTTCTTTCCCTCTGGGAGTTTAGCTAGCTTCCACGTGTGATTTGCTTCAAGGGAATGCATTTCCTCGTCCATGGCTTTCTTCCACTTTTCTTTTTCCGGACTAATTCTTGCATCAAGAAAAGTTTGTGGTATACCTTCTTCAATAACAGGAAGTGCATAGGCCAGCATACTTTCAAAACGAGCAGGTCTCCTAATTTCTCTTCTTGGCCTCCTCATTGCAATTGGTAAATCTTGTTGCTCCTGAGGTTCTTGGGTTAAAACCTCACTTTCTCTAGGCTCTTCTTCGGTACTTGGACCATCGTCTTCTATTGGTTGACCATCTACCTCTCTGGTAGTAGATGTCTGAAACTCCACCTGTTGAGGATAATGCTCCACCTGTTGAGGAGTACTATCCGTCTGCTCCTTGGTTACCTTCTTCAACATTATCGATTCGTTGAAGGTAACATCTCTGCTAAAGATCACCTTTTTTCATCTCCGGGCACCATAGGCGATATCCTTTTACTCCAGAAGATATCCCTACGAAAACAGCTTTTCTCGCCCTTGGATCCAGCTTTGATTCTTTCACGTGATAATATGCAGCGGAACCGAACACACGTAAAGAATCATAATCATTTGCTGGTTTGCCAAACCATGCCTCCAAAGGTGTCTTGCCTTTAAGTGCAGTTGATGGTAGTCGATTGATTAGATGGCTCGCATATGTCACCGCTTCAGCCCAGAACTGCTTGCCCAAATTAGCATTGGACAACATACACCGAACTTTCTCCAACAAGGTTCGGTTCATCCGTTCAGCCACCCCATTCTGTTGTGGCGTGTCCCGCACAGTGAAATGTCGGGAAATACCTTCCTTCTTGCACAAATCGAAAAAAAGGGTCATTTCGATATTCTGTGCCGTTATCAGATCGAAGCACTTTAATCTTCCTCCCGGTCTGGTTCTTCATCATTTTCTTCCAAGCGATGAATTTCCCGAATGCTTCATTTTTTGTTAGCATGGGATACACCCATACTCTCCGGGAAAAGTCATCAACAAACGTTACAAAATAGTGGTTTCCTCCCAGAGAAGCCGTCTTGGTAGGTCCCCACACATCTGAGTGAATGTAATCCATAATGCCTTTAGTATTATGGGTTGCTGTTCCGAACTTCACCCGCGTTTGCTTTCCCAGAACACATTGCTCGCAAAATTCAAGTTTGCAAGTCTTTGCACCCTTTAATAATCCTTGCTTTGCCAGAGTCTGCAAGGATTTTTCCCCAGCATGCCCAAGCCTCATATGCCATAGCTTGGTCATCTCCTCTTCCTTGTCTGCTTCTGATACTGCTGCTGCAATGCCAACCACTGTATTGCCCTGGAAGTGGTATAAGTTATTTTTCCTTATACCTTTCATGAAGACAAGTGCTCCCGAGATCACTTTCATAATCCCATTCTGAATGTTGATGGAGTGGCATTTGGCTTCCAAGGCTCCCACTGATATGAGGTTCTTGGCAAATTTCGGTATGTACCGAACTTCCGTCAGCACCTTGGTTGTTCCATCGTGGTTCTTCAGATATACTGAGCCAATTCCAGCTATCTGGCAATATCCGTTGTTGGCTAGGTAGACAACTCCACCGTCAGCACTTTCAAGGTTGACAAACCACTCCTTCCTGGAACACATGTGGAATGAGCATCCTGAGTCTAGCAACCAGTCGTCAGTGCACGTCGTTACCGATGAGACACAAGCTAAAGAATACTCTGTCTCATCACTATCAGCAACACAAGCTTCTGCTACTGCTTACCCCTTTTTCTTTTGCAGCTTAGGACAATCTTTCTTCCAATGTCCTTTCTCGTGACAAAAGATACATTCGTCTTTCGACACTCTGCCTCTTGACTGGGATCTGCCTCTTCTGTCCGGCTTGTACTTGTGGCTACGTCCTCGAACGGTATGGGCTTCACCAGTCGAACTCCTGTGTTCTAACTTATCTTTCTTTCTGTTCTCGTTAGAATACAAGGCAGTGGTAACTTCTTTAAAGGAAATTGTTTCCTTTCCAGTCAGCATACTAACAATTATATGCTCGTATTCATCGGGGAGCGAAGCTAACAGTATCAACGCCTTGTCAATGTCATCTATCTTCTCGTCGAGATTCAATAAATCGGTGATCAAATAATCGAATCTTGTTATGTGTTCATTCATCGTGGTACCGGGCAAATACTGGAATCGATACAGCTTCGTCTTCATGTAGAGCTTGTTCTCCGTGCTCTTTTTCATGAATTTATCCTCCAGTTCTTTCCACAGTCTGTGCGCCATCGTCTCTCTCATAAGCAGATACTTCTGCTCCTTTGAGAGACATAGCCGAATTGTACCACACGCAAGACGGTTGATCCTCGTCCAGTCTTTATCATCAACACCATCTGGTTTGGTTTCTTCAAGTGCCCCATCTAGCTCCTGCTGGTACAAGATGTCCAACACCTCGCACTGCCACATACCAAAATTATTGCTATCGTCGAATTTTTCGACATCAAATTTGGCATTTGAAACCATTGTCCGTGATGACGATGTCACCAACGGTTTCGAATCTGAAGTTGACGTTTCACTGGACCTATCCGCTATTTCTGCTTCAAAGTTTAATTAATAGCTCACAAACGGTAGCTCAACCGAGATGCGTTTCTGATGTGGAAGATCAGCTTAGCTGCGACCACAGAGCATACTATGCAACCAAGGCTCTGATACCAATTGTTGTGGAAATCGGGTTGGTTTCCACTAAAATTATACCCGAATAATAGAGCTATTAATTAAACAATAAAGAGAACACCAAGATTTAACGAGGTTCGGCATAAATTTGCCTACGTCCTCCGGGCCCCACCGAATTATTATTTCACTATGAGGGAAGAAATAATACAAAGGGTTTTGGAAACAATTTCCTGGCACAAAACCCACTCGACAAGAGACTTACAACAGCTACTCACTAAAGAAGAGCCGACACTAGCATTTGGTGTTTATTGCTCTCTTTAAGAGTGCTATGAGATGAAATGATTTTGGGGTGATTCAAATGAAATATTTTTGCCTCTATTTATAGGCATTCCTAGCCGCAATATGCATAGTAGTCCACAGTCGCAATATGCATAGTAGTCCACAGCCGCAATATGCATAGTAGTCCACAGCCGCAATATGCATAGTAGTCCAAAGCCGTAATATGCATAGTAGTCCACAGTCGCATTTTGAATAGTACTAGGCATGTAACAAATCAACACCTCATTTTGGAAGGCAACAACTAACAATTGGGGTCGGGCACCACATAGAATTCACACATTAGAGGGTTCCAGATTACTCAGAATTTTCTAACGGGGTCGTTATTACAGGAATTGAGAAAGAGACCATTGCAGGAGGCCACTGGAGGTATGATCGTAGCGGAGGGAGTCCCAAGATAAGGAGAATAGACGGGTGTTGTTTGAGTTCCTTCATTTGTAGTTGTTGGTGTGAGTGAGAGTTGAGTTGAGTGTTGAGTTGAGAAGTGTTGTTGAGAGAGTTGAGGAGTGATAAGGAGTGATTGGTGTGCTAAGTATCTTAGCTATAAGAGTTCTCTTGTAATTGTGTTGTGTATTTATAAAAGTATTATATTTTCTTAAGGCTCTCGGTTAAGCCTTACATTGTTAAGTTCTTGGTGCACTTGTTTTAGTTATATAGTCGGCCCTATGCCATGGATCATTATGGATGATCAAAACAAACAACAAAGTCGAACTACATATATATTCTAAACGGAGAAAAGATTAGAAGTTGAGAGTTGTGATTCGATGGATTTAATGTGTATAATGCGTAAAAAAAAAAAAAAAGATAGCGGACTTAGCCTTTTGACAACGAGAAAGATGGAAGCAACCGATGCCTTCCACATTGCCAAAGGAACCCGGGCACATCCATCTCCCGTCTCCACAAACAAAGATACTCCAAAGCTTCACCCGATTTCACGCCCTCACGTAGGCTAAACGTCTCTCACTTTCTCACCATTCACAAGTGACGAAAATTGAAAGAAATGATTAATGAAATTTTCATTCAACAAACTCAGAGTTTTACAAGTGTTCAAAAGATGCAAATCAAAACCAATGAGCTCCTATTTATAGATGGAGGGAAGAGCAAGTGACCTCCAATCACAAGTCAAGTATACCTATACAAAAGTGGTAAACAAGTTGCAAGGGAAGTTAAGCTCACAAGCTAAAGCACAAAAAGTCAACACGGGAGTAACAAGTGACTACTTCAAGAGGTAGCAAGTTGCCTCCTTTGGTAGTTATAACCTCCTCAACAAGTTGCAAGTCAAATAACTTCCTCCCAAGCTTCCAAACGACATGTACTCATTTCTACACGTCATGTGATGAAGCCATGTCCTGATTTCCTCCTGCTATGTACTTTTCACGCCATGTGATTAAGTTCAAAATACGCTTTGTGCCTTTTTAAAAAGCTTTGTAAGGTGCCTAGATCAAAAGATAAAGCATAAAATGAAGAATAGGAATACAGCATAGGAATATGGCATGGGAAAAGATAAAGCAAAGGAAAATATAGCATGCGAAAGATAAAGCATAGGGACAAAGCATGTAAATGCTCTTCGGTTGTCCTTAACACTTCAAAATAAGATTAGAAGTTATTAGGAGATGTTTAGTACTTAATCAATTCCATAATCAAGATTATCAAAGTGTAAGATATTATCCAAAACTAGTTTAAGGTTGTTTCAACTTGACTAAGTTAGTTTAATGTTAAGGATACTATTCCCGGAGTTCTAAAACTCCGATTGAGGGGATTCAAAAGCCCATGCGATTCTTAGAACGTAGTCTTTCCAACCATGCTTCGAAATAGCATTTTTGGGAATGTTGAAATACGACTACGAGGCCAAACAGCCGGCTGCCACGTGTGCTTCCTCTTGTTCTTCCTCAATTAGACTTGCTTGCTTCATATAGTTCTTCAAGGCATTGACGAACTTGTTGGCATTTACGAGTATGTTAAAATGTGATGACGTGGCAAAACAATTTGGTGCCACGTGTGCACCATTCATTTCCTCTTTAGATTGGCTTGTTTCCTTCTCCGCCATCCTTGTCAATGTTCTCCAATGCCTTGCAACATTTAGGCCACCTTCCTCCAACCCAATCAATCAGACAATAATAATATACTCTCTCTGTCATAAAAAAAATAAAAAAAATATTCAACATTTCATATTTTCATGAAATTCAATACACATTTTTATATATAGTGAGAAGGTGAAGTTGAAGTATTTCTAATTGTAGTTCGACCTGAAACGAGAGTGAGATAAACTAGATTATGCTTGATCTAAATATTGTTCAACACTTTTTAAGACATTTACATCGAATTGACTAATTCACAAGTACTACTCATTTAAGAATCAAGATCATACTAATTAATACCATGTTTTTACACATATATATCCTATAAAATAAGCAAATGATCCAAGCAAATAGGATAACCATGAAATTGACAAAATGAAACCTTCAAAAATAAAGAAGAAAGCAACCTAGCTAAAGATTAAAGGAAAAAAGGTAAATAAACTAACTAAAGCAGCCTAACACAACTTGTAACTATCCTAAGGGAAGAAATTCAAGATTTTATTTATCTAGGTCTGGGAATAAATCGAACTATATAACTACTGCTTGATATATAGTTCTATAATTTTCTCTTATTCTATTTATGTAATAATATAACAATTTCAACCTAAAGGCCTATCTCATTCAAGTAGAAAAGAATCAAAGAATGATTTCTTTTCAGAATTCAAAATGCAAAACCTCTTTAGTTTCGGAATTGTTGGAAGAATTGAGTATTGCTTCCAAGGCCCAGAGGCTGTCGCCCTTTTCCCCCCTATGTGTCCCCAACAATGAAACTGCAAAAAAAAATTAAAATCTCAGCATTCCAATTTCCGAACAAAATGCAAATGCAGTCTGCCATTACCAATACCAGAGGTTTGATCCTACGAAATGGTAACTCCATTTCTAAGTATTAATCTAAACCCAAAACCTACTCCCAATCCCCAGGTCGGTGCAGCCGTGTATATTGGAGATTAGGCAGAAGAATGAAGCAAAATATTATTTAGGGTGCAGAAGAATCTCGGAAACGAAGTCACCTATTAAAACAAGAACAAGAATGAAATACCTTTTCTTTCGTGGGGGAACAACTTTGTTGGGGATAGGAGGCCTCTGGGCTCGCGCCTGCTATAAGGCTCGCGCTATACGTGTCCAAATGGCTCGATGCACGGAAAGGGGTGGCTCAGGGATTGAGTGAAGATGTGGCTCGAAGGGTTCGGGTGGTCGGGGGAGGTTGTAATCGTAGGTCTTCTTGAGGTGAAAATGGGAGTGAAATGGGAAATGAAGCGTAAAATGAAATTACAGTGAATTAGGGAAGAAATAGAGCCCTAATTTCCCGATCGTCATATTCAATTGTCAAGACGGTCGCAACTACCGACTGAAAGAAAACGGTTGTAAGCCTTGTCGACATTAATCCCTAGGTTTCAATAACGGGCATATATATCCGACCACCTTTTTTCGGTTGCAAAACCGGTCGGAATTTGCGGTCGTTATTCTTTTTTTTTTCTTTTCTTTTTTTGTTTCTTGTAGTGAATGTACATTATTGTATTTCGTATGTATGTGAAATCTTATCTAGAATATAAAGTAGAGTAGAAGTATAAAGGAATTGCAAAGATAGAAGAAAGAAAAAAATTATAGCTCACGAGATGACAGGGTAGGTGAAAAGGTTGTGAACGAATAAAACGAATTTATTCTATTACTAAAGCCTAGTAATATGGATACCCATCTTTCAAGTTGGGTACGCATATTCCTGTATAAATGTGATATCAATATTCCTAACTATTTAGATTACTTCATAATAAATCTCTTTAAAATAGGTTAAAAAAATTAAAATACATTACTAACAATATATTTCCTCTATTCTCATGAAAATGAAACACTTACTCTGCGCACGGAATTTTGATATGCATTTTGAACAATTAACAACTCACATTGTGTACATGTAAAAATTATAAAAAATTGATATTCTTAAACTACAAGACGAGGCGATTCTAACAAGATCCCCACTTGATTATTTTTTCTTTCATAACTATTTTATAAACGTGAATCAAAGTTGAATAATGAATAGTGTCAAAAAGACAAACGTTTCACATTCATAGAAACGGAGGTATTAGATGATCTGCAATGTGACAAACGTACCCTAAGTAACAAGGATGGAAAAAAAAAAATTGAAACCAATAGTGGAAAACTGAACAACTACCTTGTAGGTCGGGTTCAAGGACAAGATGAGGATCGAAAAATTATCAAAGACGGAGACTGGTCCAATATTATTATACGGATTATTGTATTTTGGGATAGTTAGAGTTTCAACCCCTACGACCAAAATGTTTGACTCAACCCCTTAGCCCAAAAAACAATTGTTTTTTTTTTTTTTACCTCCCTCAACTTTCACATTGTTAATTTAGTTTTAAATAATTAATTAACTACTTCCTCCGTTTTCCAGTAATTGGAACATTGCAAAATTTAACACTATTCACTCATTCACTTTCACTTAAAGTTTTATCATAGTTATAAAAGTTAAAATATAGTCAAGTGGGATCTTGTTAGATTCGTCTCGTCGAGTAGTTTTTAAATATCAAACTTCTATAATTTCTACTTATACCGAATTTGAGTTATTAATGGTTTAAAATGTGCATTTGACTGCGTGCACTATAGGTCCGTTTCAATTTTTAAAAAAAACGGAGGGAGTATTAATTAATCAAAACCTTCCCTCATAGAACTCCATCGATGATGGTGGCTACAGAAGCTATTCTGGTGACTTCAACGATTGTTCTGGCTGTGATGGCGAATGGTCCAACAGTACCGAATGTTAGAGTAGCACACATATTATTCTGTTGCTAAAGGTTTGGTATGTGTGCTATGTCTTACTCCATTACTTGAGGTGTGATATTCTGTTGCTAAAGGTTTGGTATTGTATTACAATTCTATTGGCACGCCCATGGGGACAATGTAGTACAATCCATGACAGTGCAAATCCAGTTGTTGTTGCCATTTAAAGATGCGGTACATTGATGTATTATGCCTTATACTAAAGTTGTGGCTATGTTACTATATTACTTGAGGTGTTATACTTTGTTACTAGAGGTTTGATACTCTATCACATTTTTAGTGGCATGGTCTATGTGGATCGTGTGGTACTCCAGGACCGTGCAATGTCGACCATTGTCACCATTTTGAGGTTTTACACCTAAAGTAAAAGTGTACTCTTTTACTTGATTTTTGCTACTACGTTACTTGAGAGAATACTCTGTTATTAGAGGTTTGGTACTCTATCACGACTTTAATGACACAGTTTACGGGAACATGTTGTTCATTATAGGACCGTGCAATGTTGGTCGTTGTCATCGTCTAAATGTTTGGTACACCTTAAATAAAGGTGTGGTACCCTATCACTAATGGTTTGGTGCGTTTACAGTAACGGTGTGGTACCCTAGAGGACCGTGCAATGTCGCCCGCTGTCGACATTTAAAGGTATGATACACCTTAGAGTAAAAAAGTGGTACTCTATTACTTGATTTGTGCTACTACAAAATACACTATTATTAGAGGTTTGATAATCTATCACGACTTTAGTGGCATGGTCGAGGGTGGAACGTGTGGTTCATTCTACGACCGTGCAATGCCGGAGTTTTTGTCGAACTCTCACAGGATTTCACTGGAGGTCGAAGGATAATGAATTTTATAATAAATTATTAAATTTATATGGTTTAACATCTAATTTAAGTGGTTAAAATAAATTTCAATGATTGAATTTTATGGGTATTTAACACGAATGTCAAACTACATGGGCGACACTCAATGGTAATTTTGGAGGGGCTAAAAATTGCAAACTTAGGGTATGTTCTGCACAAAGAGTTGTAGCTGCGAGCTGAAGTTGCGAACTGGAGCTGTTAGTTGTTGGGAGCTGTAGCTATCAGCTTTATATAAGTGTTCGGTAAAGTAGTAGTAGCTTTCATTGTCATACCCCCTAATTTTGCGTGCATTGTTGTAAACTTTTGAACTACGTTATGGCTTGATCCCTTTACCGGGTACGTAGGCAGCTTAGAAGTTTCAATTCTAAGTTCAGTCACAACATAATAAAACAAACACAAGACCTTAGCACGAGACGAGAAAAGCCAAAACACAACTTCGAGGACGAAGTTGATTCTTAAGGAGGGTAGACTGTAATACCCGAGAATTTTCCAACATAAAATAAAAAAATAATTAAATAAATAAATAATAAATAAAATAAATACTATAAATAAATAAACAAATCCAGCAAATAAAAGAAATAAATAAAGATAAGGAAATGAGAAATGAGATTTTTACTTAAAAAGGAATTAAAGGAATTTAATTCAATAAAAGGATGGATAAATGGTACACCAAAACCCGACACTAATGAACTCGAGTATTCGAGTCCAAAACATCCAATTAGACTGAGAATAAAATTAGAGAGAAAGTATGAACCCGAATATACCCCGGAAATCGGAATTCGGGAGCATAGAGGGATAGAAACCCGAAAGAGAGGCGGAAAAGCACGACGGATCGCACGACCCGCCCGGACCGAAGTCCAGGCGAAGTCGGCGCGGTGGCCGCGCGGTGAAGGTGGTTTAGCGCGCCACGACCGCGCCACCCCACAGATTCGTTTGTTGCGTGAATCTCTCGCCCGAACGCGGATTTTTCGACTTTCGGTTGAACACCTCTCGACTCCAGACTTTTAGGTCGGTTGTGGACGCCCTAGGGATTAAGAATTCTATAAATAAGCCCCTTGGGAGCCCCAAACAAGTTTACGAAACCCTACAACCTACTATACGTTCGAAACCCTAAATTCGGAGTCGACGGAAAGCACCAAACGGAGGCTGCAGCTTTGGACGAAAATCCAAGGTCTCCAAACGTTGTGGTAAGCTCTAGTCCAATAAATCTTTTCACGTTTCAATCTGAAAACGGATTCTAACTTCGATTCTTTTCTTTCTACACCCCGTATCGAATCTAGATCGTAGAACCCGACGAACGGAGAGGAGAAACGGTGATCTGGAAGCCACGCCTCCAAACTAGACATTCCTGACGTTCATAGACACTGTAAGTTAACCTTACATGGTTTTGGGAGATTTTAAAACATTCGAAACCTAAAAGATTCAACAAGAACCATGAATCTGTCCACTTTTGTTTTTCTACCGACGCATCAGATTTGGTGAATTTTTCCGACCCTTAAAACGAACTCAAACGGAAAAACTTAAAACACGAAAAACATTCCTAAGACTTAGATCTAGCTACTGTAAATTTTTGAGAATTTTTGGAATTGATTTGATATGTGAAAACCCATTGAAACCGAGCTGTTGGAATCTAGATCTTGAAATCTTGGACAGAACTTAGGAATGATCTTGATCACGTTTTTGAGATAGGATCTAGGCTGTTTTAGATCTTTGGCCGAACATGAAAGTTGTAGATAAATGTCTTAAGATGATCCCTGTCATATTTCATTAAATTTGGAGTTGAATTGATATGGTAGAATTTGAAATCTTTAAACTGTGGTGCATTAAACTCGGACAGATTTCTTCTTATGCGAAAATTGGCGATTTTGACCTACTTAGGTATCTCGGATTGAAAAAGTTAAAACACGAAAGTTGTAGATCTTGATGTTTCCGAGTCAGATATAAAATTTTGGAATTTTTGGAATTAAATCTGATTTTAGAAGAATTTTGGAGTAAACTGTGATTCACCGAAACGAAATCTTGAAATCTTGTTGAAACATGGAATTAACCTTTAGGGTTGAAACGAATTGAGATATTATTTCTAAATTAATACAATGGAAGGCAGATTTTAAAAACTAAATCCCCTTACAAACTTGATAAATTAAAATTAGGGGTGAGTGCTCTGCAGGGTGCCCCCTAACGATTCACTTCGTGCCGTAATGGACGATGGTGACCCCGCGCGCTAAATTTGAGATATGGATTGCCTAAACGGCGAAACTTAGAGCCTACACTCTCGTGAATATCCGTATGGGTTTCCCGAGGCTCCGGAGTGGTACTGGGTATGGCTGATACGGTTGCGGCCGCCGGGCTACCGGCTAAACTTGTTGACATCGCGATTTTTATCGTGAAACTTTGAAATACCAAATCGGGAATGTAATGGGGATTCTAAATTAAATTAAATTAGATTAAGCTATGTTGTTGTCCAATTAAATTATTTAATGCTTTATTTAAATTATGGCTTTTATGATTAAACCATGTGATATGTGTTACTAAATAGAGCCTGAGGTAAATTATGCTATTGGATATGGATTAGATGAAATTAAATATTATGTTATTATCATGCTTTTGTTAAATTATTAAATTTATGGCTTTTAAACCCTACGATCATGCATGTGTTAATTTACTCAGCAATTTTGCTCACCAAAACCATTTTTATTCCTTTCCTTACAGAATATGTGGAATGAGCATGTGTGAGCACGAACCATGCATGGGATTTTGGGAATTGTTATTTTGCTTTTAATTTCGTACTTAGACTATATTATGAACGGGCCTGTTTAACCCGTGTTTTGGCCATGTCGGCCCTTTTTATATTTTCCGCTGCGATACTGTACTAAACTAAATATTTCCGCTGCGCTATGCTATTATTATTTTCGAATTATATTGTATGGGCTATTTTGAATGCTTTAAATGGTTTAAATACTGCAATACCTAGCCTTGCATCTCTTTAGTAAGCTCGGAGAAACCGTGTCTTACTAGGGAGATGTGGCGGTGACATCCCGACCTGGGTGACCAAAAACCGGGGTGTTACAAGTTGGTATCAGAGCCAGGAATATTTTTAAACTACTATTTTTAAACCATTACTATTTTTAAACTATTATTAATATTTTGACTATTATTTTAAATTTTAAAGTATTATTTCCATGGAAGAATTTTTATTCTTTATTTTAAAACCCATGGAAAAATATATATATATATGGTGTATTAAATTATTATTGGGGGGAATTATCATTTGCATATGCATGTTGCATCTCTGCTATGAACTTAGAATCTTGGAGACTTGAACTTAGAATCTTGGCGAAACTTGAACTTAGCATCTTGGCGAAACTTGAACTTAGAATCTTGGAAACTTGAACCTAGAATCTTGGCGAATCGAACTTAGAATCTTGGCGAATATTAACTTAGATCTCTTGCTTGCGCTAGATGGCTAGTCAAGATATGATGCAGTTGATGGTCAGGATGATGAGCGTTCATCTCGATTCCCACCAAACCCTAGAGCAAACGAAGTACCGTATGGCTCAGTTGGAGGCCAATTTACATCACATGGGCAACTTGAGAGAGGCGGATCATCACCGCACAAACCAACTCGAACGCCAAGTCCAAACCCTCACTACACAAAACTTAATACTAAAGGAATACATCGATGCCCACGGGCAAGACTTAAACGCTATCTTTGACGACCTACTACCGCCGAGTTCGGAGGAGGAAGATCCTGCTACCCCACCGGGAGACGTCATGAGGCACTAGAGATTCTATTGTTAGACATTGTTTTGCTAGAAAAATATTTCTACTTTTGTACTAAAATTTCTTTTGAGGAAATAAAATGCCCGATTTAATTTTTTTTAAATCAAAACAAAACAAGACAAAATAAAATAAAACCCCGAAGCATACGATGCTTCTCAATCCGAACAAAGCACCACGTGCTAAATTACTACACACATATACATTCATAGAAATTGCTTAGACTATATGCTAAATTCACCAGCCCTAATCTATCATATTTGTACCAGAATGGCACCCAGAGGAAGAGGAAAAGGAAGAACTCAAACCACTCCCCAAACCACCACTGAGATACCTACTGAAACACCACCAAACGTCACTGAACCAATTCAACCTGATGAGGAACAACCCCAAGGTGCGCAGGACGCCCCCGCACCAACCAATGTGGGCGATCGTCTTAGGACGATAGAGGAAGTGTTGATTGCGCTCGGAAACGCGCAAGTCAACCAGGGTCAAGCTGCGGCGGTACCTCCGCCCCAAGCTCACCCTAACTACCTGGCGATGGTGAATCCCTACCAGCCGCCCCACTATGCTGGTGAGGAGGATCCAGCTAAACTGGAGGAATGGATCCGGACTTTTGACAAGCTGCTAGGAGCGGTCAAATGTCCGGAAGGAGAGAGGGTACATGTCGCTTCATACTACTTGGGAGGCGAAGCTGATGACTGGTGGCAAGCAACGCAAGCCAAACTGACTGAAGATGACGAGCCTTACTCGTGGATGGAGATGATGGAACTACTCAGGGATCGATTCTATCCCTTGAGTACTAAAGCTGCCATGTACGAAGAATTCCTGTCGTTGAAGCAAGGAAGCCAAACGGTGCAGGAATACTACACCCGCTTCAAGGAGCTGGTGAGGTTCGCACCAAGGCTAGTGCCTACTGATGCGGAGAAGGCACAGAAGTTCGAGATGGGACTGAACCTGTCTGTGCGCGAAGTGATCGCGGGGGTACACTACCCCGATTTGCAAACCGTATATGATCGCGCTGTAGCGGTAGCACGCGTGCAGCAGCTGAAAAGAAGGGTGAGTGGGGAGTCCAGCAGGGGTCCTCAAGACAAGAGAAGCCGAGACTCAAGAAACGAGAACAACACTGGAAGGAACGAGCAGCGCAGAGGGTCGAATAGGCCCCAACAAACTAACACTGGGAGGAGGTTCAATCAAGAAGATCCGGTACCGCCTTGCCCGCGATGTGGACGACCACATCTGGCAAGGGGATGCCCGCAACAAGGCGCTTGTTATCGATGCGGTCGAATGGGTCACGTTCGACGAGATTGCCGAACTAGGCTCGAGAACATAACAAAGAGGGACGACTTAGTCGCGGGGCAAGAACAGCCTCAAAACCAAAACGGGCGAAACGACAATAACCAAGGGTACAGACCCCCTCAAAATAGACCGCAGAACCAGAACCAGAACCAACGACCTCCGCCCCCACAGAATCAAAACCAACAACAAAATTAGCAGCCGAATGCGAATCAGCAGGGCAATCAGGGACGCCCTATGGGGAGGCTGAACGTGGTGAACCAAGCGGACGTGCCTGCGCAAGGAGAAGTGATGGCAGGTACATTTCACGTTTTGAATACACCCCTTAGAGTTCTATTTGATTCTGGAGCTAGCTGCTCAATTATTGCATCAAGGATAGTGCCTGAGTTAGATCTACCTAAGTGCGAGAGAATTAGCTTAGGAATTCAATTGCCTTCTGGAGAAGTAGTGTCTTGCTCTAAACGATATAACGGAATTCCTATAGTGATAAAGAACGTAGAATTCTTCGCGAACTTGGTAGAATTTAACTTAAGAGACTTTGACATCATACTGGGGATGGATTGGCTATCCCAGTATAAAGCGGTGATCGAATGCCAAAAGCGAAAGATCACCTTGTCAAAAAGTAGGGGAAAGAGAGTTATCTTTTACTCTCAGCCCCCTAAGAGAAGTAACAAAATCGTTAGGGCACTTAAACTAAGTAACTTGATGCGTAAGGGGTATGAACTATATGCGTGCTATGTGCACAACCTTGAGGCGGAAGAGAACAAGGTTGATAGCATACCAGTGGTAAGAGAATACCCGGACGTGTTCCCTGAGGATGTTCCGGGCATGCCACCTGAGAGAGATCTTGAATTCACGATAGATCTCATTCCGGGGACAGAGCCTGTCTCGAAAGCTCTGTACCGGATGGCACCACTGGAAATGAAGGAGTTAAAGGAACAACTCGAGGAGCTATTGGGAAAAGGTTACATAAGACCGAGTACGTCCCCTTGGGGAGCACCGGTTTTGTTTGTCAAGAAGAAAGACGGAGGACTACGTCTTTGCATAGATTACCGAGGACTAAACCAAGCGACCATTAAGCATAAATACCCCCTTCCGAGAATAGAGGATCTATTTGATCAACTGAAGGGAGCTTCAGCATTCTCGAAGATCGATTTGCGATCTGGGTATCATCAATTGAGGATTGCCGAGAAGGACATCCCAAAGACGGCGTTTCGAACACGATATGGCCATTACGAGTTCACAGTGTTATCCTTCGGGTTAACAAATGCTCCGACCATGTTCATGAATCTCATGAACAACGTGTTCCGAGAATTCTTAGACCAGTGTGTCGTAGTGTTCATCGACGACATCCTGATCTACTCGAAGAGCGAGGAGGAGCATGCGAAGCACTTACATCAAGTGTTGGAAATCTTGCGAAGAAATCAGCTATACGGCAAGCTGTCGAAATGTGACTTCTGGCTGAAAGAAGTGGCATTTCTCGGACACATAGTATCCGCTGATGGAGTATCAGTGGATCCGGCAAAAGTTTCTGCCGTAACTGAATGGGCAACTCCGAAAAGTCCAACGGAAATAAGGAGTTTCCTTGGATTAGCCGGATATTATAGACGATTTGTGAAGGACTTTTCAAGGATTGCACGTCCTTTGACCCAGCTACTTAAGAAAGGAGCGAAATACGAGTGGACCGAAGCATGTGAGACATCGTTTCAAGAGCTGGAGAAACGACTCACAACCACACCCGTATTAACACTACCATCAGAGAATGGTGACTTCGAAGTATATAGCGATGCTTCGAAGGAAGGTTTAGGTTGTGTTTTGATGCAAGACTCGAGAGTCGTAGCCTATGCATCACGCCAACTAAAACCTCACGAGGAAAATTATCCGACACATGACCTGGAGTTGGCAGCGGTCGTTTTCGCTCTAAAGATATGGAGACATTATCTTTATGGGCGGAAGTGTCGAATGTTCACCGACCACAAGAGCTTGAAATATATATTCACTCAGAAGGAGTTGAATTTGAGACAGCGAAGGTGGTTGGAACTTATTAAAGACTACGATTTAGAGATAGCGTACCACGAGGGGAAGGCGAATGTGGTAGCCGATGCCCTAAGTCGGAAAACCCAACACGTGACAAACTCGTTGGTGATTCCGCCGGCATTGTACATGGAATTGGCAAGATTGGAGTTAGAACTTGTGCATCCTGGCACAGTGAGAGAAACGGTCAATGCCATGGTCGTAGAAACTCCAATATTAGACGAGATTCGACTCGCTCAACCGGGCG
Source organism: Hygrophila difformis (assembly GCA_030278955.1). NCBI lineage: Eukaryota > Viridiplantae > Streptophyta > Magnoliopsida > Lamiales > Acanthaceae > Hygrophila > Hygrophila difformis. The sequence continues at coordinate 13,346,190 of JAOANR010000012.1, read as the reverse complement.
ACCCGAAACTCGAGAAAATAAAAGGGTATATTGCCGAAGGAAAGGCAATAGGATTTGCTGTCCACGAGGATGGAAGCATCCGTTTTAAAGGTAGATGGTGTGTGCCTCTTAAATGTGCCGAATTGAAGCAAAAGTTGATGGAGGAAGGGCACAACACGCCATATTCCGTACATCCCGGAGGTGACAAGCTATACAAAGATCTGAAGAAGATCTATTGGTGGCCGGGAATGAAGAAGGAAGTGGCAAATTTCGTGGCGAGATGTCTCACCTGCCAAAAGGTTAAGGCAGTGCGACATAAACCATTAGGATTGATGCAACCACTAGAAATTCCAAGTTGGAAGTGGGATAGCATCTCAATGGACTTTGTCTCGGGATTACCCCGATCACCTAAAGGCATGAACAAGATTTGGGTGATTGTGGATAGGCTAACGAAGACAGCCATATTTATCCCAATGAAAGACACGTGGACTATGGACCAATTGGCCCGAGCCTACATTGATAATGTGGTACGACGACATGGAGTACCACATGATATCATTTCCGATAGAGACAGTAGATTTGTCTCTCATTTCTGGACGGAGTTACAAAAAGCTCTCGGTACTCAAATCAAAATGAGCACCGCAGTCCACCCGATGACGGATGGACAAACCGAAAGGACAATCCAAACACTAGAAGACATGCTGAGAGCATGCGTGTTGGAATTCAAAGGAAATTGGGAATCTCATTTACCCTTGATTGAGTTTTCCTATAATAATAGTTACCATGCGAGTATCGGCATGGCACCTTTCGAGGCATTGTATGGACGAAAGTGCCGAAGCCCTTTGAGCTGGGAAGAAAACGATAAGTCCGTGGTAGTGGGACCACAACTTATCGAAGACATGGCTCAACAAATCAAAGTGATCCAAGGGAAGATGAAAGCCGCTCAAGACCGTCAAAAGAGTTATGCCGACGTGAGACGACGAGACCTAGAATTTCGAGTGGGAGATAGGGTCATGCTAAGGATATCACCCATGAAGGGGGTGATGCGCTTTGGCAAATGAGGGAAGTTAAGTCCTCGATACATAGGACCTTACGAAATTCTAGAACGAGTCGGAACTCTAGCCTACCGATTGGCTTTACCGCCACACTTAGATAGAGTTCATAATGTCTTCCATGTCTCGCAACTAAAGAAGTATGTGCCGGACCCGACACATGTACTTCAACCGGAGATAATTGAGCTCGGTGAAGATTTGACTTACGAAGAAGTCCCAGTGCGTATTCTCGATACTAAGGAACGAGTAACGAGGAACAAAACCATCAAAATGATCAAGGTTCTTTGGTCAAATCACGAAAGTGAGACGGCAACTTGGGAAGTAGAATCCGATATGAGGGAACGATACCCGACATTGTTCCAAACCGATTCCGACACAGTTATGGGGACATAACTGCAATCTTAAGGGGGAGAGGATGTCATACCCCCTAATTTTGCGTGCATTGTTGTAAACTTTTGAACTACGTTATGGCTTGATCCCTTTACCGGGTACGTAGGCAGCTTAGAAGTTTCAATTCTAAGTTCAGTCACAACATAATAAAACAAACACAAGACCTTAGCACGAGACGAGAAAAGCCGAAACACAACTTCGAGGACGAAGTTGATTCTTAAGGAGGGTAGACTGTAATACACGAGAATTTTCCAACATAAAATAAAACAATAATTAAATAAATAAATAATAAATAAAATAAATACTATAAATAAATAAACAAATCCAGCAAATAAAAGAAATAAATAAAGATAAGGAAATGAGAAATGAGATTTTTACTTAAAAAGGAATTAAAGGAATTTAATTCAATAAAAGGATGGATAAATGGTACACCAAAACCCGACACTAATGAACTCGAGTATTCGAGTCCAAAACATCCAATTAGACTGAGAATAAAATTAGAGAGAAAGTATGAACCCGAATATACCCCGGAAATCGGAATTCGGGAGCATAGAGGGATAGAAACCCGAAAGAGAGGCGGAAAAGCACGACGGATCGCACGACCCGCCCGGACCGAAGTCCAGGCGAAGTCGGCGCGGTGGCCGCGCGGTGAAGGTGGTTTAGCGCGCCACGACCGCGCCACCCCACAGATTCGTTTGTTGCGTGAATCTCTCGCCCGAACGCGGATTTTTCGACTTTCGGTTGAACACCTCTCGACTCCAGACTTTTAGGTCGGTTGTGGACGCCCTAGGGATTAAGAATTCTATAAATAAGCCCCTTGGGAGCCCCAAACAAGTTTACGAAACCCTACAACCTACTATACGTTCGAAACCCTAAATTCGGAGTCGACGGAAAGCACCAAACGGAGGCTGCAGCTTTGGACGAAAATCCAAGGTCTCCAAACGTTGTGGTAAGCTCTAGTCCAATAAATCTTTTCACGTTTCAATCTGAAAACGGATTCTAACTTCGATTCTTTTCTTTCTACACCCCGTATCGAATCTAGATCGTAGAACCCGACGAACGGAGAGGAGAAACGGTGATCTGGAAGCCACGCCTCCGAACTAGACATTCCTGACGTTCATAGACACTGTAAGTTAACCTTACATGGTTTTGGGAGATTTTAAAACATTCGAAACCTAAAAGATTCAACAAGAACCATGAATCTGTCCACTTTTGTTTTTCTACCGATGCATCAGATTTGGTGAATTTTTCCGACCCTTAAAACGAACTCAAACGGAAAAACTTAAAACACGAAAAACATTCCTAAGACTTAGATCTAGCTACTGTAAATTTTTGAGAATTTTTAGAATTGATTTGATATGTGAAAACCCATTGAAACCGAGCTGTTGGAATCTAGATCTTGAAATCTTGGACAGAACTTAGGAATGATCTTGATCACGTTTTTGAGATAGGATCTAGGCTGTTTTAGATCTTTGGACGAACATGAAAGTTGTAGATAAATGTCTTAAGATGATCCTTGTCAAATTTCATTAAATTTGGAGTTGAATTGATATGGTAGAATTTGAAATCTTTAAACTGTGGTGCATTAAACTCGGACAGATTTCTTCTTATGCGAAAATTGGCGATTTTGACCTACTTAGGTATCTCGGATTGAAAAAGTTAAAACACAAAAGTTGTAGATCTTGATGTTTCAGAGTCAGATATGAAATTTTGGAATTTTTGGAATTAAATCTGATTTTAGAAGAATTTTGGAGTAAACTGTAATTTACCGAAACGAAATCTTGAAATCTTGTTGAAACATGGAATTAACCTTTAGGGTTGAAACGAATTGAGATATTATTTCTAAATTAATACAATGGAAGGCAGATTTTAAAAACTAAATCCCCTTACAAACTTGATAAATTAAAATTAGGGGTGAGTGCTCTGCAGGGTGCCCCCTAACGATTCACTTCGTGCCGTAATGGACGATGGTGACCCCGCGCGCTAAATTTGAGATATGGATTGCCTAAACGGCGAAACTTAGAGCCTACACTCTCGTGAATATCCGTATGGGTTTCCCGAGGCTCCGGAGTGGTACTGGGTATGGCTGATACGGTTGCGGCCGCCGGGCTACCGGCTAAACTTGTTGACATCGCGATTTTTATCGTGAAACTTTGAAATACCAAATCGGGAATGTAATGGGGATTCTAAATTAAATTAAATTAGATTAAGCTATGTTGTTGTCCAATTAAATTATTTAATGCTTTATTTAAATTATGGTTTTTATGATTAAACCATGTGATATGTGTTACTAAATAGAGCCTGAGGTAAATTATGCTATTGGATATGGATTAGATGAAATTAAATATTATGTTATTATCATGCTTTTGTTAAATTATTAAATTTATGGCTTTTAAACCCTACGATCATGCATGTGTTAACTTACTCAGCAATTTTGCTGACCAAAACCATTTTTATTCCTTTCCTTACAGAATATGTGGAATGAGCATGTGTGAGCACGAACCATGCATGGGATTTTGGGAATTGTTATTTTGCTTTTAATTTCGTACTTAGACTATATTATGAACGGGCCTGTTTAACCCGTGTTTTGGCCATGTCGGCCCTTTTTATATTTTCCGCTGCGATACTGTACTAAACTAAATATTTCCGCTGCGCTATGCTATTATTATTTTCGAATTATATTGTATGGGCTATTTTGAATGCTTTAAATGGTTTAAATACTGCAATACCTAGCCTTGCATCTCTTTAGTAAGCTCGGAGAAACCGTGTCTTACTAGGGAGATGTGGCGGTGACATCCCGACCTGGGTGACCAAAAACCGGGGTGTTACATTCATAAAATTGTAATTTGATGAGAATAATATGACAGTTAGTTTTAAACGCTACTTGAGGTAGCTTCGATTTGCTGAGCTTCAAATCATAGCTACAGCCCCTAGAATTAGTGTACATAATGGAGCTATTATTTTGATATAAAATTTAAAGTTCTTCATAATTATAAACACCTTTAAAAAATGCTTGCAAAACAAATGTGGAGGGGTAACTCTAATATACCCTTTATTTTTATGCCTCATTGCTAGGGGTGGGTCGGTATGGTATCGAAAAATTTTTGTCGTATCGTACACCATACCGAATTTACGGTATGAAAAATTTCATACCGATGCCGTACCGCTACTTTCGGTATGCCGAAAGCTGAAAGTTTCGGTATGAAATATTTCTATACTGTTGTCATACCGATATTTTGGTAAGTTTGGTATATGGGGATATACCGAACTTTTGGTACATACCGACATACCAGTTTCGCGGTATATAACGACATACCGACATACCGATACCACGGTATATACCGAAGTTCGGTACGGTAATGGTACACCACGGTATTAAAAAATCTATATCATTACCGTACCGAAATCTTACAGTAAAATTATGATATACCAAAAATTTTGATATTCTAAGTAACTTTTCGATACGGTACGTGCAGTACAGTATATTCAGTATTTAGCCCTACTGATTACCCAACAGCCGAATACTTGAATAGTACAAAAGTGAAGCCCATAAAAAGCCCAACGCTAATTCTCGTTTCTCCTCTGTCCTCTCCAGAGTCATATTTGGTCTGAGTCATTCCTAATCCCTCCGCACGGCGCACACCCGCATTCAATCACTCAGCACTCTCAGCCACCGCCAAACCCTCGCCGGTCTCCGGTCGCTCGCCACCACCTCTCTTTTTTTCGCCCTTTTTTTCACCACCAGTCCCCTTTGTGCCGCCTCTCCCGCAACATCTCGCCGTCTCCGTGCCTACTTTCTTTGCCGCAGACCGCTGTGCCACCACCGTGACATCCCCCCTTCGCTGCCCGTCGCGCTTGACTTTGGAAGTTTGTTTCTTTCCTCCAGGAACGATCAAGTCGACGGAAATTACGGATGTCGTCTTTGAATTCGGAAGAATGTTTGGGTGGGAGCCGGAACTCAAGAATCACGTGGGAAGGTTGCAGTGTTTTACTCGATATCAATAATGGCGATCGAGTGCTCTTTGCTCGTCTTACGGCTGGCTCGTAAGATGTTTCCTGCTCTTATTATTAGAGTTTGTATTGTAGAATTAACTTATTTATGTCCTCACCCGTAATGGCATGTTTTTGCAGGAAAATAAAGATAGGTAACAAAAATTATTCTCTACAGCCGTTGATTGGATGCCCGTTTGGTGCTTCTTTCCAAGTCGAAGATGGAAAAGATGGACCTTTTCTTAGGCGGGTTATTCCTATTGAAGGTTTATATATTTGATTTTGGTTTTTTGCAATGTAAACATTTTTTTTTTTTAATTCATTATCAATTCGTTATCAATTGAGTAATTTGAAGTCAAGTCGAGCGACTTACTTCATTCACATCCTTTTTTTCTAAAGTCAAGAAACAGTTTTTATGTTGATTTGGACGCTGGAACTTTAGAAAAGATATGTTCTGAAGTGAAATTTGGTTGAAGGTTTGCACAATGGCGAATTAGCGATCCCTTAAGATCAACTTGCATACCCTTAATATTTGTTTCTGTTGTTTTACCACCTACTTTAACTACTACTGAAGAAATTAAAGAAGTTAATTCTCAAGCGTGAAAAGTTTTATCCGTTCTCTTTCAATCAACTGATTTGTGAATACCTTTATGTCTGTGCTTAAGTCTTCAAGGATGAATTTTAGTTGTGCTGCCATTTCGATCATCCATTCTGTTGCTAATGCATGCATATAAATTTTCTTATCAGGTAATAATTTATTGGAGAAAGAGGATGGACAAGTTGTGGAGGAGTGCAGAGATAATCGTGCAATTGTGGATAATAATACTGCCCAGAATCTGACCAGTGATGACATAGATGATATGCGGAAGTAAAGCTTTTTACTAGCTTAAAAACTAAAAACATGTATTATATGCATTTGAAACATTTATTTAGTTATTCTTGTTTGTTAACTTAAAGTAGGAACAACTTGAGCTTCTTTTTGCTGTTACATGGTTATTCAGCCTCATGAACTATGTTTTTTTCTGAAGAATTAGTTCAAAGATGATAAATAAGAATAGGGTGTTATTTTCTGCAGTTGATCAGTTTAAAGGTCCACTTGTTTGTCATTTTTGGTTGGATTAATCGAATTTCATTCGACAAGATAAAATAGTTGATGGTTTATATTTATTTTGCAGAAAGGGTGCAACAGGAGATGAAATAGTTGAGGCCCTCATTGCAAACAGTGCGACATTTGACAAGAAAACCGCATTTTCACAGGTAAATAATTGATATGAAATATGAAAAAATCTGCTCTGGAGTCAAATTGTGATGTCTTTCTATTTGCAGGAAAAATACCGAGTTAAAAAGCAAAAGAAGTATGCACCCAGGGTACTTCTGAGGCGTCCATTTACCCGAAGGTTTTCTTCATGATTCTTGCCCTTTTTTGTTCCATTGTTTTTAGTTTATTTCATTTTATGATATTATTTATCATCATTCTCCGTCGTTGATGTTTGTGATTTCCTTGGATAATGTGTTGTTCTTTTTTTGATTCTCTCAGCATTTGTGAAGCATACTTCAAGAAACATGCAGAGAAAATAGGGTATATTGCTTCTCTTCACGCTGATGATATTGCCTATTCGGGAGAAAATTTTGACTTCTTTTTTGCTTCTGCAGTAGCATTTGATCTTTCTAGTCTGGACAAATACTCTCTGAACTATATATATTGATTAGACTACGAGGATGTTCTGCACAGCACCAATGTGTTGTAGTTTTAGTATTGACAAAGTATTGCATAGAAAAAATGATTCTCTTCATATTTTGCCTTTGGACTTTCACCCCTTGCACAGATGAAGCGTTCAATAAAATCATTTATTATTATTATTATTATTATTATTATTATTATTATCTTGCTAAGTTTTTTGTTAGTAAAACTTTGTTCGTTGAAATACTCAAAAGTGGGTGTAATATAATATCCTCTATGATTGCCAGGTTTTTGCGTGTGGACACCTTGTCTCTTCTTCTTTCCCTAGCTAATGTTACAGCACACTCAGATATATTAGTTCTGGATATGCTTGATGGTTTAATTACTGGTGCTGTTGCAGAGCGCATGGGAGGTATAAATTTCAATTTTAAAATTTTATTCTTGAAATATGATCAAAAATATTATTTGGTTGTCTTCTGTAAAAATTTTCATCTCTGTATGATCCATATGCTTTTTATATTTCTTTTGATTTTTATCAAGATAATCATTTAACATCATTTTCTTACCAACTTCAACAGTTAGTTACATGTCTAATGGCAATATAGATAATGTATTAATGTGTTTCTAAATCATATAATCATTTATTCCTACATCAATAACTTGCAATTTAAGTTTTGTTTCTTCTCTTTGTAGGAACTGGTTATGTATGTAATACATATTGTCGGAACACTCCTTTTCCCATTAGCATTGTGCGAATGTTCAATTTCAGTGACGATACATGCAAAAGGTGCTTCTTTGGCTTGATATAATTCTCTAGTTCATATCAGTATCTATATGCTATTGTCTAGCTCCAATTTAACTATATTGTCTCAAACAACTTCATGTTTCGTCTTTCATTTTTCCAGAATTGTCTGTGCTTCGCTTGATGAATTACATTCTGCATGCTCTCCAACTTCTGCAGCTACCGAGCAGCTTGATGATGCCTCTAATATCAGTGAACAAAATGTGTGGGTTCTTTTGGGCATCTCTTTTTCTTTGACTTCATTTTTTAGTTTAGCTCTGAGTGGAAAATGTTGTTCCTGCAGAAAGAACCTTCATCGCCATCTTCAGCTATGGAGGAAACCTACAATGAAAACATGGAAACCGTGACCAACCTATCTGCATCTCCAAAATGCAGTAATAAAAGTATCAAGGCTGGTCAGAAGGCAACCCTGGAGGCCATTAAGTCCTGGAGAGAAGATGGCTTTTCCAGGTAATTTCTACCTTCTCTTTTGTTCAACGAAGACTAATACTTGACTTTATCTGTTTCAATGATAATAAAACATTCTCAAATCCTTATGTTAATGATATTTACAGTTTGATTATTGCTGCGCCCGACGCAGATGTTTGGGCCATTGCAAAAGAACTTGTACCACTTCTGGCATATTCTGCCCCATTTGTCATTTATCACCAGTATTTACAGGTAATTGTTTGATTTCATGAACTGATCCGCAGCATAGGATGTCTACTGGATTGAGAGAGAGAATAAGGGGAAGAAATTTAAAGACGGATTTATGAGCTAACACTAACTTTAGTTTACCGAATTGCTCATTTGATTTTTAGGAATCTTAAGGTGCGCATAGTTCATATTCATATTGATTATTGTTATTGATCTCGTTTTTTTTTTTTTTTTTTTTTTTTTCAGCCGCTAGCTTCATGCATGCACAACCTCCAGATTGAGAAAATGGCTATTGGTTTGCAACTTTCCGAACCTTGGCTACGGGAATACCAGGTTTGCAAGATCCTCCTCCTCCTGTAAATTTATTTTAAAACATCATGCTTGTAATTACTAATTACTTCACATAGTTTAGCTAGCTTACAAGCTCTGCAAGTGAACTAAGTCAAATTGATGTCAGCTCATACACTCGTATGCCGTAGTTGATAAGATATTCACTGGGAAACATAACCGTGTGATTTTGGGATCTGATAGTATCGTATTAGGAACAATGTTTTTATGTTCGATTGTTCTGCATATATTTTACGTTGTTATTTTATCTAGTTCAATTGTACACTAATTCTAGAGACGTTGATAAGAAATGTAACAAACTTACAGGTTCTTCCATCAAGAACACATCCGCATATGCAAATGAGCTCAACTGGAGGCTATCTGTTAAGTGGCATTCGGATAAGCAGCAGCAGCAGCGATCAAGCTTGAGTTAGAAATTACGTTGTACTGTATTATTATTTACTTATTTCCGGGGCGAGGCTGGCTATTGCAGGCAGCAGGCTTGAAGACCCCCTGATTCTGGAAGAGCAGCACATGGGTCAGAATACTATGTTGAATGTGGGAGTTGTTGCCCCTTGCTTTCTTTATCCATCTGACCTGACCAACACCCCTGAATTATAGGTATATTCTTTTCCCATAAGTTTGTTTGCCAAGATATGCGCAGAGGGAGACGAATTTGATCCGCATACATAACATATATACTGAGTATTAGTACTTTTTTGGATGCTACGGTTCTTGTTTTAGGCATCTCAACTAGAACAAACTTGATTGCAGTTGAGCTCCGTTTTCAACAGTGTACACTAGAAATAGATTCGGAATTATTATTATTGGTCTCCAGGTTACGTTACTTTCAAGCATCTTCTTATATTATTTATACACTCCCATCATTTATTACTACTCTATTCAACATTTTTATACTTAACAAATAAATATTTTTTGAACTTTGAAAAATTAATGAACCGAATGAGTGTATGTAAGAATAAATCAATTTGATGTCAAAATTGTACTATTTGATGCAAAATATAGTGATAACTAAAACATTCAATCATATTGTACCAGTCATAAGTGGTTCCTGTATCAAATCATGGGAGTGGCTGGAACACTGAACACACAATGTGTCACTTTGTAATTTTCTTTCAACTCCGTTTTCAAATAATTAAAATATTCATGCATTTCACGCAATCCAATATATATTTTTAACACTTAATATCTCTAATTGTATAAAAAAATAAAAATTATAAAAATTTGATTTATGCGATTAGACGAATCTAATAAGATTTCACTTGATTATGTTTTAACACAATATATAATTGTGTTAAAAAGTCGAATCAAATTTATTTAATATATAGTAAAAATTATGCTAATGTTTCAATTTTTCAAAGAGGGACTAAGTATTTTGTACTACTACTAGTACTATTATTTTTCTGTAATCACTTTCTAAATTCCCATCAAAATCATCTTAATTTGAAATGTTGAGTGGGCTGCATAAAAGCCCAATTACAACAGAACTCAGAAGCCCATACTACAGGCCCAAATTAAAACTATACTTGTATCTTGCGCCTTTAATTCCTTTCCTTTTTGTCATAAATACTTCTATATTAAAAAAGACTTAAAACTAGTATTTATGTTAATATAAAATAAAATAATTATAAATAAATAAATATTAATTCCTGTATTTTGTTTGGGGTAAAAAAGAAAAAAGGGAAAGTAAAAAGATGATATGAAGCCAAAGACCCGTGAGTTGGGTGTGTGGTACAAGTAGAGTGTAAACAAACAGGGAATGGGAAGTACTTAGACAGTAGTAGTAGGAAGCAGGTGGGACTCACCAATGCCTAATCCAATACACAGCCACACCTTTTTTCCTTGTCCTCCATTTTGTCGTTTTTATTACCACCCAAACCCAATTATCTTCTACTACTACTGCTACTACTTCTGTCGTGGGCCACGTGGGTTCCACGTGCCGGTCTTCGCACGTGGGCGGACCGGACCGGTTGTGTTGTATGGACATTGAAATTTAGATGGCTTCAATTCCCTTTTCATTTCATCAATCAATCATCTCAATCTTTACATGCCAAACTCAAAGCATGCAATAATAATAATATAATGTCCGGACTCCAGGCAGGCCCCCCCTCACCCCTATTGGCTTATTGCCCATCTGCCGCAACTACTGCTTTTTTCTCAAATCTGATTCATACCTCCATCTTCATTAATTCTTTTCAAAATTTTATGAAAAACTTGGTGCGTTCTTGAGTAGTAGTTGTCTTTTTTAACTTAATTTTAATTACTAAAATTTATATTAATTAATTTATAAATTTTTACTTTTATCTTTAATTAAACTCTTTCGTAATAAATGTCAAGAGATAATATTTATATAAATTAAATAAATAATAATAACACAACTATATGTAACTATGTGACAACTATTTTGGAAAAATTTTTAATCTCTAAAAAAGACTATTAAAAAGTAACGAGGGCGTATGTAGCTTCCTAAATTATTATTATTATTATTATTATTTTTTTGGGTGAGAGCTTCCTAAATTATGTGGTTTCATGAGTTGGAACTTGGAAGTAAATAGGGTTTTACTTGTTATCGTACAACTATCATATCAATTAAATGAATTAATGTATTTTGTTGAGGACTAAACATACCATATAAAATGAAATACTCCCTCCGTCCCAGCTAATGTGTCCTGTTTGACTTTTTGACACTGTCCATTGTTCTACTTTGTCTCGGTTTTATTGCATGTATATATTTGAAAAAAATAGTCGAGTTGAGTCTTGTTAGAATCGTATAATCATGTAGTTTTAGAATATATATTTTACATAATTTTTTGTTGTACACATTTTGAGATATTAACAGTTGAAAACGTGCATTGGATTGTGTGCAAAAGTGAAACAAGACATGTTAAGTGGGACGGAGGGAGTAACAATTAGTAACCGCGGCCATTCATTCTTATCTTACCTTTCCCTTGCCAAGGCCGTCCTTGACATTCTTTGAGCCCTCGGAAAAAACAAAAAAATACGAAGTATGTCCTGACTATTATATGTCTGAATTGGGTAAGGTAGCGCAAGTATTGCGCCGGTGTAGTAGTTAATGTTTTTTCCGAGGAAATGACGGAAAATTGATCAAAAGATTAATACAAAAAAAATGTAAAAAAAAAAATATTTAAAACTAAAATCAATTTTGAGGCCCCTTTTATATGTAGGTCCTGGGCAATTGAACCCCTCACTATAGCCCAGAGGCAGCCGTCACTTGCTTAACTGATTTCGTTATTTGATTTGAGAGTTAATATTTCCTCTTCCAAGTAACTTTATTTCTTTGTCTTGTTTTCTCCAAAAAAATAGTATTAAAAAAAGTAACTTGTGTTTCTTTCATGCTCTTACTTGATACCTTCCATATTTGCTCCCATATTGTAAATGGTAATAATTCCACCATATACATCCCCTGTCATCAATATATGCACATTGCACACATATATGCGCATTGTGCTCATATATGCACACACACACCCTAGTCAATATAATGTCCGCATTGGCTCTTCTTTTTATTGCATATGTGTGATTATTAACCACAAATACACATCACATTGTTGTCCAATGAACACTCTCCTTAATTAAGGATGGATCGAATCATCGAACCATGCATTGTCTTGCCATTCAAACGATACCTCATCCATCGTACCACCATACAAAAAAGAATCTTGTGTTGGGTCCTGTGTTTTCACGAAAGTTCAAAGTCGATGATTGAACACTATGGATGAACCTCCTGAGCGGGAGTCTTACTGTGCGACGTGGAATCTCTGAAAGACTTGCTCCAGCCCCAACGGCTCTTTTCCTAATCTGAGGAGATTATTCACTAACATTTATTTTACAGGACTCCTCATTCGGATTAGTGAAATAGAGTTTGAATGTGTGAGTAACGGTTACTGTCAGAATCCAACGGCTAGTTGCAGGTTACCCGTTCCAGTTTTGAGCTTCTTGGTTAAAAGAGGATTTCTGAGTATTGGAAGCTAACTTCTCACTCTTACAATCTGGGAAACACTCTGAAATTCTTACAAGCTTTCGGAATCAATTTGTGAGAAGCTTGATCGATTTGCAGCCCCCTGTTCACTGTATCTATCTGTTGCTGCTAAATCGACAAGCCTTGGACTCTTCTCTGTTTGTCTGCAAGTTGTAAACTCACTTGAAGAAATCGTCCAGAGGCTTTGGAGGAGACAAGCTTACATCGTTCATATCATCTTGTTCCAGAGAAGTGATTCACAGACTTCTTCAGGGGAAACTCAAGGCAGGAGCTTTGGGGAGTTGAAATAGGTGGGAAACCTATACCAGGACTTGGGAGAGCTTTTGGTTCCAACAATTATCCGCCTGGAGATTAGGGTGAATTCATTCTCCTTATTTTGCTAGTGTGTGTGGTTGTATACCATCTTGAAACATATAGTAAAATAACCTCCTGAATTGATATCCCCCAGACGTAGGCCGAAGGCCGAACTGGGTCAACAACTCCTTGTGTCATTTATTCTTTATGCTTGTTGATTATTCGTTCGTTATTCCGCTGTGCATGTTTTTCCTGTTTTACACTGGTGTGTTTGATTTGTGTGTTTATTGTGTTAGATTGAATTCAGTCTATTGAACTCTTGCATAAAGAATACATCTTGCTGGGTCCGTGGACCTAACATCTTGCTCTATCTTGAGTAGTTATCTCAACTCTTACCTTTCTTCATTCGGCCATGCCATCATATCACTACTGATCACGAGTCCATCTATCGCATATATATATATGTATATATATCTCCAATTACTTTATAAACTCAAATACTGTAATCAACAGCGTTAACGTTCTACTGTATTTCCCTTTTATTATACATGCATGCATAGTTGATATGATCAATATCAGCCCGGACTGGGCCTTAGCACAGGGCCCCCAAAAAATTGGGGGCCCATTTCTTTTTAATTCTGTTACTATATACATATCTCAATTAATACTACGGCTATCTTCCTTTAGTTCTCCCATCAGTAATATATTTGAATTAGTTAATTAATTTTTTCAGTAATTACTATATATATATTAATTAATTAATATATTTTCGAAAGTTGTTTTGTTATTTTTTTTTTACTTTTCTTTGTTTTGGGATGATGATCTATGGCGTTGTTTTGTTAATTTTTTTATACTTTCTTTTATTTTTACTAATTAATTATAAAAATAGGCAACTCTTGGAGTTAAATTTTGTATGTTTAATTTTTTAAAATTATAGTGCTAGTTTTATAAATAACTTTAAATATTAGATATGTTAAGAGGGCAAAAAAAAAGTTAGAACAGTGCCTCTCAAAATGATTAGACGGCCCTGATCAATATATATATATATACTAGCATACCCGCCCGCGCAATGCGCGGGAAGTAAAATTTACATTGGAAAAAAAATAACATAATATTTTCAGTTTTTAAATATTTTATTACGTAATTTTGGGTTATGCCAATTTTCTAACCACATTATTGAGAAAAATATGACAAAGTGGTTTGTAAGTAAAAATATGACAAAGTGGTTTAGCAACTTTGACAGTTAAGCTATTTTTATAATCTTCTTATTTGATTGATTTAGCCCATAACAATTTTACATTACTTAATTTATAAATTTACAATAAAAAATTTTGTAATATATTTGATTTTGTATTTTTTAATATATCATTTTGCTAGATATATTTGTAATCATTACTTAATTTATAAATGTCATCATGTAGTACATTCGTCTTTCGGTTTATTAGATTTATTTTCCCAATTTTCCCAAATCAATGTTGTTCTTCGACTTTATGTGAACTTAAAGTAATGCAAAGAAACATAGCAAAATTATAATCATGAATAATGGTAATAGAGATGGAAAAAAAAGAAGAAAATATAATCTTATAACATTGTGAACATAAACGTGCAATGACAAATATAAATTTAATAATTAATTCATAATTCTCATATTATATTTATTCAATTAAACGAAGTTAAAAATAGTTGAATATCAAATTAGTTTTTTCTCTTATTTTTTGAGTGTTATTATACCTTTAATATTAAGTAATAACTTACATATAAATATAGGATACCTACTTTACATAAAGATATCAAAATTGGCTGGGCCCGTTAGCCAGCCCACCCTCACCTTCCCTAAATGTTGTGTTGGGTTGAAAAAATAGATGCTCATTTGGAAGCCAGTCTAAACCTGTTGTCGCTAGGGCAAGCACGCGGCGGGTGCGGGTCAGCTTGCGAGCCAAGCTATTTTTTTTTTTATTTTTTATATTTTTTAAGTTTGCTATGAAAGTTAAATAACATAATGATTGTATTACTGTTTGTTGGTTACATGTTATTTTAAATCATATAACGTTAATTTGATAATATATAATTTAATTTTATACATTAATTTTGTAAAATACTAATAAAGAATTATGAAATTGACTTGATGCTAACTAAATTAAACTAAAATAATTTTTTGGTCGATACATATCTATTTGGTTATTTATATTACTTTTTATAGTTCCACAAAAAAATATTACTTTCTATATTAGTTTAAAGCTAATTTTTTAAAAAAGAATATAAAAAAATATTTTAATTTTTTCAAAAATACTTTTAATTTTAAATTAGATAATATATTAAATTTAAATAAATAAAAATATTTTATAATAAAAACATTATTTTTTTAATTAATTAAAAAGACCACATGACCCGTAACTTTAGCCGGACATTTAAGTTCTAATGGCTAATAAGGTATTTATTAATATTTTTAATTTTAATTAGTTGAATAAAATAATTTATGTTCTACATACAAATCTTAATAATGAATTCCACATAAACTTCCATTTAAATTCTATGGATTGAATTTGAATTTTAATTAATGCAGATATCGATTTGCCAAAATTTTTAAAAAATTATTATAATTATATTATTACCTAATTTAAATTTTGCAGGGTAAGTATTTAATTTATTGGATTATCTTCCCAATTTTTCCAATTCAATTAAATTGTTGTTGTTTTTATATTTTATAGTGAACTTAAATCAATACAAAAAATATATAAAAATTCTACCCAAAAGACAAAATATCAAAATGTGAATAATCTATTAACAAAAGAAAAAAATACAACAAATAAAGGGGAACATCTCGAAATTTACACTCTTCAATTTTTTTTCACTATTTTCAAAACACGAATAAAGACAACAAACAAACAAAAATAAAATCAATATAAAACAAACTTTATGTTATAGAAATAATTTTGAGTAGTATCCAAATTAGAATGACAAAAACAAATTATAGAATATGACTTCATTGCAATACTGCATTATAGCAACATGTAATCTTGCAAAAGACAATGGAAAAGCATTAAAAATATATATTTAACATTACGTTTTAAAAAAAAAACTTTTTAATATTATTCACACACAGAGTAACAGAAAGAAAAAGAAATTCTTACATGAATATAAGGATGAAGAATATTTTGCAACAAAAGAAAGAAAAATTAACCTGAAACAAAATAAATATTAGGAAAACATTGATGTGGGAAACAAAAGAAATGTTTAAATATAAAATCAAAGTTAAGAAGACATAAGAAAATAATGGATAATAAGAATAAAGAAATAAAATATGAGAGGGTGAGAACTTTCAAACCACCGTAAGATTAGATAAATGAATGAAGTATTTATAGAGCAATAGTAGTGGTGGAATTGGATTTGATATGATCATCTAAAATATATAATAGTATAAATTAAAGATATTATAATATTTTATTAGGATATTATAGATATAAATATTATATATATATATTTGATCTCAATGAGAATGAATTTTATGGTTTCAAATCTTAGAAGAATGGACGTGATCTTCTAAAAATATGTAATATTATGGGTAAATATATTATCATATTATATTAAGATTTTATTAGGATAATATAGATAAAAAATATATAAGAAAGTAAATATTATATATTTTTTTTCTTTTAGACTAAGAAATTGAATATTGGATTTAAATTCAAATCCCAAAATATATATCAGGATAATATATTTTTTTCTTCTGTTTAGACTAATAAATTAAATATAAGATTTTAGATTTAGAATTTTTTAGTTTAATTATTTTCATATATGATTTAGGTTGTTGAAAAGGGGAGAGAATAGGTGGATGAGTTGTTGAAAAAAGGGGGTGGGGAAGTGGGGGGAAATTAGACTATATTACTTTTATATATATATAGATATAGATATAGATTCATGATCCTCATGTGGACACTGACCCGATCCATCTCCTTTGCTAAAAATCATGAGTTCTTGCAGTTCCTACGTACATGCACTAGCTACAGGATAAATGAGATTTTTTAGACGTACGAATTTTGTGAGCAAAAATTCCCATCTCAAATTGAGCGAGGTTTTGTGACGGAAACTTTCCGTCACAAATAAATTAAAGATGGAATTTTGCTAATACAATTAGAAAAGGAAACAGACGCTAAACTGGCGATTCACGATAAATTAATTAGATGGAAAGGATTTTTGTCCAGTCACAATTTGCTATGGATTTTGCCACGGAAAATTTCTGTAGCAACGACTAAATTAATGTATTTAATACTTCCTCCGTTTTTTTTAAGGTTACAATTCTCATTTGCATGTATGCCAATGCACATTTTCAACGATTAATAACTCAAATTCGATACAAGTAAAAATTCTAAAAATTTGATATTTAAAATCTACAAGATGAGATGAATCCAACAAGATCTCACTGTGCTATATTTTGTCTTTTATAACTATAACAAAATAGAAATCAAAGTGCTACAATGAAGAGTATAAAAGGTCAAAACGAAACCTTAAAAAAACTGAGGGAGTATAATTTAATTATTTTCTAATTATATTACAATTTCTATTATACAACTTCTTTTCTTTTTTGTTCTTTTTTTTTTATAACGATATCCAAATACACATCGGGCTCAAGATTAATCATCGAGGATTTTGTGGGCACTAATGTATTGTCACTCACAAAATTGAATTATGTATAGACAAATGCTTGAATTCGAAGCCTTTGCTTAATTAAGCTGTCAGAGCCACATACCACTCATACCAACTGTGTTTGGTTATTATATATGCAATTCAATAAAGTAATTTATTTTAATTCATTTCAATTCTATTTCCAATAACTATATTCAATTCTATTAAATATCTTAAACTTTTAATTATATATGTATATATTTGCACATAAAAATAGAATTGTTACCACACAAATGACATAAAACTTTCATAGCTTTATAGACTGATGACATGAAACTTGAATTGGTGATATTCTTTTTCTTTAAAAAAAAAAATTGTGAATGGATTTTGCGAGTTCCGCCCCAATTCCATTACAATTGTTACAGAAATAGATTTGCTAAAAAAAGAATAGTGATGGAATGATTTTCCGTCACAAGTTCTAAATGTGCAGTGGCTGTTGGCTGTTGCCATGACATTTACTACGGAAATTTTCCGTACCCAAAGAGCATTTTCTTTTAGCCTAAATGTGTTATGAATTCGTACATCGTTGCACCATATATAAATAGTATGAAATATCCTTAAATTATACTTCCTCTGTTCTTATATAAATGCTCCAATAAATAGCCTAACAAGATCTCACTTGACTATGTTTTATATTACAGAACTATGTTAAAAAAATTTGATCAAAATTACTCAATAAATAGTTACTACTATGCAATGGGAGCATTTAAATGAGAATGGGGAAGTAGTAGTAATAATATTTAAACCTCTATGCATACTAAGTTATAAACCTTCTATTGTTGTTAAGTATTATTACGATTACATTTGAATTAATTGTATATACTAATTACTATATAGACATTACATTATTATACTAACAGTCACAAAATACAAATCTCTCTGTTGGATTCTTCTAAAAGATAGTATATCATGATATTTCAAACATCGTGCATCTCTTGAAAAAATCTTTGAACTTTTCTACAAGAATTTTTTGTTTCCTTGATTTCTACAAATTAAATAGAGATAGTATATTATTTTTTGGAGATGGTCAATATGAGAATATCTTTGGATGCATTTTATAAATAGTAGTAGTAGAAGTATATTTTGTAAAGAAAAAGGAAGAAGAAAGGAAGGAGGCATAGTGTTGGGGAGGGAAGGGAAAGAGGGAAATCAAAAGGGGACAGGAGGGTGACCTTTGTAGGGTAACACCCAACACAATCTAAGGTTCACAAACTCCCACACTACCCTCTCCCTCACCACCACAACTACAAATATATATATATATATATATATATTATTCACTCATTGCCTAATAATTCTACCTCTTCATCATTCTTTTTTGCCATTAATTTACTTGGTTTTTGGAATCAATTGGAAAGCACATATAGTGAATGAGATTTGAACCAAGTTGTTATCTTCATTGCTTTCCAATCATAGGTTGGAGTTCGATTCTCACCCGGCCCTCTATCCATTCTCTTTATCACCCTTTGTAATTTGTGTGGCTTGGACTCCCACACACATTTTGATGACACACAAGTATTAGTGTTTACTGAAAAATTCCGGATTCGGCCGCTAAAACAAATTTCGGTCGCTAAAATTGTGATTACTAATTAATTTCGATGTCAAACCTTTTTAGTGATTGAATTTTACCAAGTTCTTTCTTTCGCTAAAACAAAAAGTCTTTGTAGTGTAGGTTAGGGGTGTGCGGTGAAGTTCATGGTTCTTGATTAAGGATTCAAATTCTCGCTGTATTCTTATTTCTGTGTTATTTTCATTATTTATGTAGTATAAATTCCTCATATTTATGAGAATTTGCCGAAGCTGAAAGTTCATGCCTTCCAATCCAAAGGTTGGGGGTTGGATTCCCCACCCAACTCCATATCACTCCTTTTATCCATTTGTAGTTTGTGTGATATAAGTTCACACCATCCTCTCTTTGGCTTCGACTCCTAAAAAAATATATGAAATATTCAATAATCAAGTAATATTTAAATAAATGGAATAGGGAATTCAGAAAAATAAAAGATAAAAAATCAATGATAATATATATATATATATATATATTCATTAATTATTTATGGAATTGAGAAATTGTTCGGTCCTTCATGAGTTACTATTGCAATGCACGGATGAGATTTATTATTGTATTTAATTTAAATATTTAAAATGTTGTACAAGTTAAATATAACCAAGTGAGATCTTGTTAGATTCGTCTCGTCGTGTACTTTTTAATATCGAACTTTTAGAATTTTTACTTGTACCGAACTTGAGTTATTAATAGTTTGAAATATACATTGGACTGCGTGCTGAGTGGATCCGTAGCACTTATAAAAAAATAGAGGAAGTATTAATTATTATATATGTATAATTGTTATTTTAATAAAATATCTGTGAAGTCTGAATAGATTGATCATGTAGAAGACTATATTAAATACGAAAAGATACCCCCTTAGACGAAATAAGATTGACTATTTTTTTTCTTTTTTTTTTTTCTTTTTTATATTGCTTCACTAAATTTTTGTGAGAAGGCAACGAAAGGGTTTCTTTCGTCGTGATCTGGCACACGAAGCAATAAAAAAGGTAACAAAATTTGTCAGGCGACAATATTAACTTCTTCTTCATCACATTCCCGAAAATTTCACCATGGTGAGGAGAGTGGCACAAGCCCAAATGCCCTCTTTGCTCCTCAAGCTTTTCTCTATCAAGGGACTTAGTTAGGTGGTCTGCTCGTTGTTCAGACGTCGACATGTCTTATCACCAATTTCACCAAGGCCGTTGCATTCTAATTTCTTTGGAAACCTAAATCTTCTCAGCTTAACCCTCTTCCAAAGTTCTTCAGTTTTCCAGACAACAAGGCGACCATTCATCAAATCATTAGCAATCCTAAAACATTCATCAGCTGTATGTCCTGACAATTTACAATAAGCAAGGTCCATATGTTATTGAAACTTCTGAATGTATATTTCCATGTAGATATTTCTGACTTGTTGTAGATCAACTGTTTCAACAACCTTCTTAACCACTTCAGTAACCTTTGCAACAAAAAATTTTTGAGTTCTTATTCGGGATAATATTTGTACAAGAAATCCTCCACTCATAAATTTAGTTTGTGATAGAGTGGTTAAAAAGTGATCCCAATTCAGTTGATCATTGTAAGACTTTCCCATTGACAAGACTTCATCGAGTTTCTCTTTTCCTTTCACCATTCTTTCCAATTTATGAACATTCTCTTGAAGCTATTGAGAGTATTTTTTCAATACTTCTTTCTCTTCGATCAAGATCTTTTTCTCCTTGATCAAATGCTCTTTATCCTTAATCAATTTAACTATTTCTTTCATCAAATCTTCAATAATATCTGTCAGATTTTCCTTTTGAAGTACATCTTTATCTTTTAATACTAGATCATAGGAGATCCTGATGCTAGCAAATTTTTCCAACACCACCTTTTTCTCTCTTACAATTTCTTTTGATTTTTCCTTGAGCTCCTAAAATATATCAACAAGCTTTTCAAAATTTGCAACACTTTTTGAAAATGCATAAGCAAATGCTTTATATTGCTTTATTGTTTTTCAGTTGTGCCGACATCCACAGCACGACTGAGAGTAACTTCCTGAGTATAATGATTTCAGAGCATCCCTTTTTTGCTCATCTTCTGGATCTCACTCAGCTACGTAAGAGTGTAGGCTCCGATACCAATTATAAGTCCCCGAAACAGTAAAGATGAGCAAAAACCAACACCAATAACAAAGTATGTTGTTTCCCAGTTGTTATGATAGTAAATCAATACGAATAATTTGTTAGAGTGTTATCCAAAAATCAGTCAACAACTAGAAGACATAAACAAACAAGGTTCGAAAATGAAACAGAGAATGCCAAAGATTTGTTTATCTAGTTCGATCAAGTGATCTACATCTGGGGGAACCAAGCTAGGCTTTCAATAGAACACCACTAAGCATGTTGCAAAGGCTTTCAACCAATTTCCCAAATACTTTAATAATGAACTCTCTTATTACTCCTCTTGACTTAGAGAACAACTAATAGCTCATAGCCTATCTAAACAACTGTTGAACACTCCAATTCACTAAAAGGTATGGAAATGGTGTTTGTGGTTCCGAGCTACTTAATTTTTACCAACAAGCTCATAAGAAAATAAAAACACATTTAAGCTCTCTTTTTGTTTACAAGATACGAACTCTCATAAAAGCATATAAAAAAATATGGATGGATTTCCAAAAGAAAGAAAGAATCAAACAACCAAGAGAATACTCATATCAATTTTGTTGTGTGAACATTCTGCAGACATCAGCAGGTGGAATTCATGGTGTCCTTCTTTTTCAACCTCTTGAATCCTTTGGAATGCTTTCAGTACTCTATTTTCTCTAAATATCATCTAAATGAAATCAGTCGCAATGTCCTCTATGGAATAGAGATGAATATCAGCATTTTATACCCTTTTTAGAGCCTTCTAAAACCCTACAAAGTCTATTACAGGTAATGGTCACATCGCTGTCCTTTTCTACTTTCCAGTTGTGCAATACACTCTTTATTGAAAGGTTGTTTCAACATCAGAGGGACAATGAACATTTGCACAAAAATCTAAATCTATTATAACAAACTTTGCCACGTCAGCGTCCTATTTGTCTTTTTACACTAGAAAATGGTGTTGTAAATGGTTATCATGACAACTGCAGTGCATCGTTGATCATCTTCACAACACACGTCTCAAATACTCAACGATGACATTGGTTATGTCTTGTCTAGTCCCCCAAATATTGATACTTCTTACCACGTCTCTTATAGTTTCTTATTACTTATTGAAAAATAAATTTGTTAATAAAACTATTTGCTCCATATAAATGATAAGAGTTTCTTATGTATCACTGATATATTTACGTCTTCCTGTATCAGGTCTTAAAAATCCTCTTTATTGCCTTTTTCCCCTGACAAAAACATTTGTTTTAAAAATGAATTGAATATATATGGAAAAAGTATTAAACATATCATAAATTCAGAATTCCATAATGACATTAATATAATTTTAGTAAACATATACTTCCATCAATTAACGATAATTTTAATAAACATATATACATTTTAGTTTCATATAGATGTAACTAATTACATATTAGGGAGTCGGTGGGGAATCGAACTCCTAATGGCATAGGATCGATGGCCAAGGCAACTAGGCCCGGGGACGATGTTGCTACCACTCCTCCACCATCTACTTCAGGCTATGTGACATAGGAGCAGTTTGATCAATACACGGCGACTCTTAAGCAGGTGCCACAAACCTAGATGACTATGGCCGAGCAGATGGAGATATTGCTCGGTGTTCGGAGGCCTAGATCCCCAGGCAACGGGGATGGGGATAATGATTTTGAAGGCGGCCTTGGTGGAGGTGATGTTGGTGTTCGGTGAGTGTGTGGGATGCATTTTGGGTTAGTATCATCAGACTTGTGTTTTATTTGGATAGGTTGTACACTTGGACTTGGTAGAATTATGACCTATATGTTAAGGTTGGAATGTTATCGTACTTAGATTTGGACTTGTTTCATTTTGGGATGTTGTTTAGATATAGAATTGTTTCATTTTGGGATGTTTATATTGTCGAATTGTGATTATAGATTTGAACCTATGTTTGTAGACTTGGACGTAATTATTGAAGTTGTTAATACGATGTGGTAGATGAGAAATAGATGATGTTTGTAGTGTAGGTGTTGTGGTATTTTATGAATTGTGTTATTGGTTTTGTTGGCAGCAGGGATGGCTGTGAAAACAGCCATTTCGGGTGCTGCATATAGCATGTTACCGACCGCACAACCAACCGCTGTTGGTCGGCAGATCTACCGACCGACTTACCGACTTCATTTGCGGTCGGTAACACGCTGGTCTAGAAAATCCCAGATTGTGGGTGCCAACCACGGAGTTGGTCAGCCCGGGGATCGGTAAAGTTGCCGACGGCAAAATCTGTGATCAGCGTATAATTCCCTACCAAGGGATTACCGACCGACACTTGTGGTCGGTAATCGTTATTTTTCTTGTAGTGATAACCTCCAAGACTTCAGGTTGAAGGTCAAGGGACTTAACTACTTTAAGTCATCATCCCCTATCAAATTATTTCTTAATAATATATGTTGTGTATATATACATATATGAGATTATAAATTTATATATTATTTAATATTTTAATAATTTCAGACAAAAATAATCCATTACTACAATTATTATTCACATTAATGGGATGTATGCAATTGAGATTTTGTTAGATTTTTCGGATTTTAAAGAGTTTGTGGATTTATAACATTCCTATAGTCCACTTAGATTTGTTTGATTTTGTATATTCCATGTGGAGTCTAACTAACTTTGCACTGAATTCATATAAATCTTTAATTGTTTGGAGAGATTTTATTTAATTATAATCTATATAATAAATTCTGAATACTTTTTGGCATGTTCAGACTGTATTGCCCTTATTAAATATACTTCATCCTTTCTTAATTTTAAGGGTTAAACAGTAATTATGCCTTAAGTTTCCACGTAGGCGCTGATTAATCATACAGAAAAATACAGTCATTCACACGTCAGCGCTAAATCGTCCTCCTTGCCATGTCAACAACCTTTTTAATCTTTTATTTGGATAATAAATTCATTTATTAGTATATGAAAATCTTGATAAATCTTTTCATATATTTTACAAATATATAAATTGGAAACAAATTATAATATATTTGATGTTTATGATAAATTTAGTAAAACAAATATATTATAAATCCTTTAAATTAATATATTATATTTTCAATTATATTATATTGAGTATATGAAAATATGAGCCTAAAATATTATCCTCAATCAATAGAATAAATAAAAAATTTAATCTATATAATAAATCCTGAATACTTTTTGGCATATGCAAACTGTATTGTCCTTATTCAATATAACTATTTTTTTTAATTTTTTGGGTTATACCAGTAATTATACCACCATTTTATAATCATTGGCTACAATTAAATAATTAATCCACGTCATTGATTATTAATCACTGACTAATTCCAACTCACCTTCCACATCATCAATATTTATATTTAGAAAATAAATCTATTTATTAATATAATAAAATCTTGAGAAAATCTTCATATATATCTTAAAAAGATATAAATTTTTTGTGACACTTAAAAGATATAAATTGATTAAAAATATATGATATAAATTATTTATTTGTATATATATTTTAATGAAATTATTGTAATATTATTAAATAATTTAATTTAGGTTTAAATTTTATATTTAAAATATATAATTCAATATCAATATAGGAATATAATAGCCATATTTTAAATACAAAATACATCATTAAAAATATACTACAAAAATTAGTAACTATAAAAAAATACTATAAAAATTAGTAAACTATAAAAATTAAATGAAATTTTAATTCTAATTTCTATACAAGTTTTAATTTTCAAAGTATAATCTCACAAATATAATTTAGATAAACTATAAAATATATATAGGAAAACGTAAGTATGCATGTTTTAAATTATAGTAAATATTCTTATCATTTCAAATATAAAGAAATATATTACGGGTTTAGACGGTAAAGAAAATACATAAACAAATCTTTAAATAAATATATATACTATTTTAACTAAAAATATTTAGAAGTATTAAAATTTAATTTCTTATTGTAATTTTTTTCTAAAAAACTACATAATCTATATAATAAATCCTGAATACTTTTTGGCATGTTCAGACTGTATTGCCCTTATTAAATATATTTCATCCTTTTTTAATTTTAAGGGTTAAACAGTAATTATGCCTTAAGTTTCCACGTAGGCGCTGATTAATCATACAGAAAAATACAGTCATTCACACGTCAGCGCTAAATCGTCCTCCTTGCCATGTCATCAACCTTTTTAATCTTTTATTTGGATAATAAATTCATTTATTAGTATATGAAAATCTTGATAAATCTTTTCATATATTTTACAAATATATAAATTGGAAACAAATTATAATATATTTGATGTTTATGATAAATTTAGTAAAACAAATATATTATAAATCCTTTAAATGAATATGTTATATTTTCAATTATATTATATTGAGTATATGAAAATATGAGCCTAAAATATTATCCTCAATCAATAGAATAAATAAAAAATTTAATCTATATAATAAATCCTGAATACTTTTTGGCATATGCAAACTGTATTGTCCTTATTCAATATAACTAATTTTTTTAATTTTTTGGGTTATACCAGTAATTATACCACCATTTTATAATCATTGGCTACAATTAAATAATTAATCCACGTCATTGATGATTAATCGCTGACTAATTCCAACTCACCTTCCACATCATCAATATCTATATTTAGAAAATAAATCTATTTATTAATATAATAAAATCTTGAGAAAATCTTCATATATATCTTAAAAAGATATAAATTTTTTGTGACACTTAAAAGATATAAATTGATTAAAAATATATGATATAAATTATTTATTTGTATATATATTTTAATGAAATTATTGTAATATTATTAAATAATTTAATTTAGGTTTAAATTTTATGTTTAAAATATATAATCTCATATCAATATAGGAATATAATAACCATACTTTAAATACAAAATACATCATTAAAAATATACTACAAAAATTAGTAAACTATAAAAAAATACTATAAAAATTAGTAAACTATAAAAATTAAATGAAATTTTAATTCTAATTTCTATACAAGTTTTAATTTTCAAAGTATAATCTCACAAATATAATTTAGATAAACTATAAAATATATATAGGAAAACGTAAGTATGCATTTTTTAAATTATAGTAAATATTCTTATCATTTCAAATATAAAGAAATATATTACGGGTTTAGACGGTAAAGAAAATACATAAACAAATCTTTAAATAAATATATATACTATTTTAACTAAAAATATTTAGGAGTATTAAAATTTAATTTCTTATTGTAATTTTTTTCTAAAAAACTACATAATATACATAAAAGAGCAATTTCCATTGTATACCCCTCAACTATACCAATGTGTATACTTATATATTTGAACTTTATTTTTGAAAAAAAATACACCCCAACTATTAAACTTCGGAAAAAACCATTCTTCTGTCAAAATTCAACCGTGAAGTTCAAAGGGTTAAAATAGTCAGCTCCTATTTTTTTCTTGACCTCGACTCTAATATCATTCCTCAAACCCTAAACCCCGTCTGTTTGCCATCATAGGCAACTGCTTTGTGGTTTCCACCACATTTTCACACTTACAAATGGGTAATACGTTGTGCTCCGATGCAAATTCACTCATATAAGTTGCATACCAACACAACAAAAACAATTCTTAAATCATATGGTAAGAAAATAGTTTTGCATAATTCGGAAATCAAAAGAACAACTCAATTTGCATAACTGAGAAATTAGAGTATAATTTCACATTCAGATTTAAATAACTAAATTTCACAAAACATAATGCAGTTTCATAATTTAGATTCTTGGAATATTCAGATTCACATAACAAAACTCAAACCCCACATTCGACTTAGCTGAAAAATTCCAAACCAAATTAAGTTCATGGAGCCCAGAAGTCTAAATCATACCAGGGTGGAGGTAGACGACTGGGGTTGGGGGAAGAGCGCACAGATTCATATTTCAGAAAATGAAGTCGGGGTTGAGAGATCGTCTATCAACGGAAATTGTTGCTCCTGGAAGGGCTTGCACACAAAGACGTTAATGAATGAAACAATGGAATATAGGTGGCGATGGTGATGGCAAACCCACAAAGCAGTCAGCGGGTTCGAGGGGATGTTCGATGGGAGAGGATATGGTTCGGGTAGTGGATATGGGTTTCCGGTCAATTTTTTTTTTGAGCTGATTGTTTTAACCCTTTGAACTTCACAGCTGGACACGATGTAACCTTAATTAATTTTGACGGAATGATAGTTTTCTCCAAAGTTTAATAGTTGTAGTGCATTTCTTTCCAAAAAAATAGTTCAAGTATATAAGTGGACACAGTTGAGGGGGTATACAATGGAAATTACTCTACATAAAAATAAGTATTTCATCGGTTCAATATACTATTTTGTATATATAAAAATTAATATCATGATAATTTACTTTTATATATTTTTATCGGTCATTAATCTACATGCATAATTATTAATACTACCTTTGTTCCTTTTATATAAATATAATAGTATATATCATCAACATATTTTTGCGGGTGATTAAAGTGAGTTAGAAAGACAAATTTTAATATACTTAATCAATTTAGTTATACATATAATATTTATAATAGTAGGGATGATAATCATAGAGTAATTTTTCTCTTTATATTTTACTTGCATAAAAAAATTGAATTATGTTTTGGTATATGTGTTATGAAAAAAAGTAATTTATTTCTTATGTCATTTTAAAAAAGATAATAAAAATTATATTTTATTAAAAATATTATTTTCATAAATATACTAAAATAATAACATCTATCATTTTAAATATATTAATCGAGTTAGCATTAGTTTGTATTTAAAAAAAAAAATACCCGTGCGCGAAGCGCGGGTGAAAAATCTAGTATTTTAAGAAAAGAGGGTGGAATAACTTTAATTTTTTAAGAGGGTTGAATTCATATAAATCTTTAATTGTTTGAAGAGTTTGACTAACTTTGAACTGAATCCATTAAAATTTACAGAGTCTTGAATTCCAAAGAGGGTTGAATACTTTTTTTTTTTTTGGTAAACAGTGACACTCATGTGTCGGCAAAGTTGTGTGGGAGCCCATACCACACAAATTACAAAGGGGGATAAAGGGGAGGGGATAGGGGGCCGGGTGGGGATCGAACTCCCAACCTATGGTTGAGAGAAGGGGACTTGACCACTAGGGTAAGTCCCCAACCCAAGGGTTGAATACTTAAAGACGGTTGAATACCTATGTAATACCCGAGAAATTACCCGAATGAATTTCGTTCCGTTATTATTATTATTATTATAAATCCTTTTAATTTTAGAAATTTCAAGTTAATATATGTCAATAATGAGGATGACTCTCAATTGCCGTTTCTAATATTTGAATTATAGGATAAGTTTCAATTGGCATAGGATTGTATCTAGACTACCAAATTTGTCAAGGAATTATGGCATTTGAAATGTCACATGCCTAGCAATCCTTCCCAACTTATTCCCAATCCAACTTATTTCCAATCCCATTACTTATTCCCAATCATGACATGCCTAGCAATTATTTCCAATCCCATTACTTATTCTCAATTCATGACATGCCTAGCAATTATTTCCAATCCCATTACTTATTCCCAATCCATGACATGCCTAGCAATTATTTTCAATCCCATTACTTATTCCCAATCCATGACATGTCTAGCAATTATTCTCAATCCAACCTATTCCCAATCCATGACATGCCTAGCAATTATTCCCAATCCAACCTATTCTCAATCCATGACATGCATAGTAATTATTCCCAATCTCATTCATTATTTAATGATACACTAATCAGCCCCCAAAGCCACCCATTTGCACTCCATCCAAAAATAGCTTCATTGGAGAGTGTTGCAAGTGTTGGGGCAATCTTAAGGCTTTGATTTGAGGATTTATTGATTCCAATCTACTCTAAAGTAAGTTAGTGTTGTGCCTTTCAAATTTTAGAGCTTTTGGTTGAGTATTCATGGAGATACAACTCGAAATCCATTCCTTGTCAAATCTGTGATTTAGGGTTTCTTCAGGATAGTTTCTTTTGTTCATCTTTGTTCGTCTAGATCCGTTCGTTTTTGGGAAAACTTTTCTAAATGAAAAATGTTCCTAACACCTTGAATATGATCTCTGTAAATTTTCACAATTTTTGGACATGATTTGAGCGTCGAAAATTCATTTGGTATTTTCTGAAATCCTGTTGGCAGAATTCGTTTCATAGTGTACTCAGTTTTGTTGTTCATATTACTCCTACCTATGATCGTTTCCAATAGTTGATGTCTTCATGAAAGTTGTTCCTTTATGTGTCTAGATCATCTCTGTAAAATTTCATAATTTTTGGAGTATGTTTGGAATTGTTATGAATTTTTAAAGAGACTGTGGTCGAATGAACAGTAGGATTTACACTCTTTGGAAAAGATGGATCTGAAATCATTTTTTTTAGGTCACTTAGAGTCCGATTTTGAAGAAGCCTATTTCTATGAAAAATGTTCATTTGGGTGTGTTCTAGCGCCTGTAAAAATTTCGGAATTTTTGAAAATGATTTGCTAAGTTTCCATATGCGATTTCTGAAACTGCCCAAAGGACTAATTTTGTCGGTAAATCGTACTTGTGTATTTTGATGATCTATGAGTCGAATGGCTCTCATTTTTGGAAATATGTGAAATCTGGACATGTGTGATTTTATAAAGTGTAAAAGTATGGTTTTGAAACTTTGTAAGTTTTGATCGAGTGGGATGCCCGACGTTTTAGAGGGTAAGTGCACTTGGCGTGGGCTCGTTGGGCCGCCCCCTCTTTTGTAGCCAAAACGGCACATATGATATTGTGGTTTCGTGATTGTAAGAGTCTATACTCCTAGATGTATCCGTATGGGTTATCTAGGGCTCCGGAGTGGTCTGTATAGGGTCACTGCTTTCACATCCCTCGTGGGTACGAGTCCCAGAGGTGGGTTGATTCGAAAGGGCTTAGGCCTAGAATCGTATTAATAGAGGCCTTGTGGGTGTAAGTTCCCAAGGTCATATTTGGTGTCCTCGATCAAAATGAGCATTGGTAATGATGTATGTGGTAAAGTATTAGAATTCCCGTATATTAATTCACTCGTCTATTTTAAAAATTAAATTCCTATCGTTTATTACTCTTCTAAAAACTTTAAATTTTGTTATGCTATGCATTAACTTACGCAGTACCGTTTGTACTGATAAATTGTTGTTTTCCACTTTTCGCAGAGTAAGTCATGGCACTATGGGATGGGATTTTTCGAAGAAAGAACTTGTCGCAATTATTTTACTTTAAATTTCTCGTATTGGTCTTGGAACGTTGAACTTTGGTTTTGGCCGTCTGTTTGGCCCTATCTTGCTTCCGCACTACTATTACTTATTTTATGCATGTGATACTCTGAACTGATTATACTTCGGGCATGTTGAATGGTTTTTAAAGTGTTTTTTTAAAAATTGGTACAACTTAGCCTTAGCATCTTCTCAAGTGAGCTCGAAATGGTTCGCGTCTTGCTTGGGAAGGTGTGGCGGTAGCATCCCGGCCTGGGTGACCAAAACCGGGGTGTTACAACCTAACATTTTAAAATTAAAATTGAATACACCCAAACTTTATTAATAATTCAAAAATAATTATACTCTTAATTGAATACACCATCTTAAATATTATTGGAGCTTGATTGAACTCAAATGTAAGCCCTAAAAGGCATGAGGACTTGGCCTAGTGGTTAAATTCCCCGAGTTCCAATAATCAGGTCGGGGATTCGATTCCCCACCCGACTCTCTTTCTCTCCTATTTGTCCCTTTATAATTTATGTGGCATGAGCTCTTATCATCCATTTCGTAACCTGTATAGGTGGTTTAGCCCCCCAAAAAAATGTAAGCCCTAGATCAAGAAAAGTCGAAGAGGTATCCAATGCATCACAATTCATAACACAGTAGCCGTGGGCTTAGGGGAACATAAGTCATTTTCAAATTTCAGTTTCAGCCCAAAATATCTGCACTTGTGCACCATCCCACACCATGCAAAATGCATTCATCACCCTCTCACAAAATTCTGTCTTCAATTAGATAACATACATTAAATGAATATACATAATACAAATACTACTACTGCTGCTGCTAACTCTTCACTCAGACAATAATCAATAAATGAATCCCCCCTCAAACTCAAATACAAAATTCATACCAATATACTACTATATTTTCAAATTCAAAGAAATGATGGGGATTGGGTTTTAACTCTTTTTTAAGGCACAAATTACAAATTCAGTGTGGAGTGGACATTTTTGTTGGCTAGCAAAGCACTACACGTGCACATGGACACCATAAGACAGACACATAAAAATCCCATTGTTCATTTCTTTGGACCACCTTTTCCCATTTCCTATCCCCAAAACAAACACCCAACACTTTTGAAAATAGAATATTGATGCATTATTGTTCTATAATCCCAAGAAAAATGATGTTTAGTTTCTTTCACCTTTCAATTTCTCTTTTTAACCTTTAATTAATTTTTTTTTTTTCTTTTTGGCATAATCATCACAATTCAAAGAAAAGAACTATGTGTGAGAGTATTGAGGTATGTACAAGGTGCAACAAGAGTTCAAGAATCTCATAAGGACAACTTATTGTGGGAGAGTTGTTGTATGGGGTGTTTTAAATTTAATACGACAACATATACATGGATGCATACAAATGTTTTCTGGTAATAAGCATACAAAGGCAAAATCTCTACTCTATTGTTTGCCAGTCTCATTGTCTTCCTTTATGACACTCATCTCCACTCCATCCACTTCCGGCAGCCCATCGGCCACCACCGACGACGAATCCATCCCGGACCCGGCTTGAATCTCCTTGAGCATCGCCAAAACTTGGATCATTGTCGGGCGTTTAGACTGCCGGTCCTCCAAGCAAGCGCACGCGATCTTCAAGTGTTGTAGAAGCTCCAACTTCAAGCTTGGATCATCTTTCACCAATGTTGGATCAAAAACATCGATTACTCTCAACGGGCCGTGCTGCTTAACCCACCCGACGAGATTGTTGTCGCCAAAATCGGATGAGTCCGTCGGCTGCCTCCCCGTGAGCAACTCAAGCAAGACTACACCGTAGCTGTACACGTCCCCCTTGGTCGAGCACCTAAAGCTCTGGTAGTACTCGGGAGGGACATATCCCGGTGTTCCTGCTAACGTGCTTACACTCAAATGTGTGTCCATTGCGCTCATCAGCCTCGCCATCCCAAAATCGGAGACCCTCGCCTCCAAATTTTGGTCGAGCAGGACATTGCTCGATTTCATGTCCCGATGAATAATGTGGGGAAGGCAGCTGTGGTGTAAAAAGGCCAACCCCCGCGCTGCCCCAAATGCGATTTTCCTCCTGGCCGGCCAATCCAGTTTGATCCCAATTTTCTTCCTGTCGTGCAGGACGTCGTCTAGGCTTCCGTATTTCATGTACTCGTACACCAAAAGACGCTCCTCGCCTACCTTGCAGTAGCCGAGGAGCGGAACAAGATTGGAATGCTTGATCTTCCCAATGGTTTCCATTTCGGCGGTGAATTCCCGATCACCCTGCCCGCTCATATGGATCAGCTTTTTTATAGCCACGACGCTCCCGTCTTTCAACTTGGCCTTGTACACATCCCCAAATCCACCCGATCCTATGACACTGTCATTGTGGAAGCCATTGGTGGCCTCAAGAAGATCCGCGAAACAGAGCTTCTTCAGAGGCTTTTCGAAAGCTGTGATGTTAATGCTCAATGCCTTCTTCGTCCAAGCAGTGTTACCCGTCCCCCCCGAATTCGAATTGCTCTCCCTAGAAACCTCGAGAGCAGCCTCTCTCTTCTTCCTCTTCTTCCTCATTTCCACAGCCAAAAAAATCAGCCCGAATATGCAGAAGAATGAAAGCAACAGCCCCATTGCCACGCTCCCGGCAAGGGATGTTCGTCTGTGACCCAACTTTCGATGCAAGGCGGCGGCGTCCTGGCGCGATCCATAGCTGCTGCATTGCTGGAGAGGGTATCCACAAAGTCCTGAATTATTCGCGAACCTATAATCCGGAAACGTGTCGAACGGAGCTGATTCAGGAATCGTTCCTGAGAGATTGTTGTTGGACATATCGAGCTCTCCGACCGTGAGGCTTTTCATCGACTGTGGGATTGTGCCGTTCAGCTTATTGTAGGACAAGTCGAGAATTGCGAGATTCTTTAACCCTCCGAGCTCGTCCGGGATGGGACCGGAGAGATCATTGTGCCCCAAACTCAGCACAAACAAATAGTACATGGATCCGAGCTCCTTGGGCAGAAAGCCTTCCAGTTTATTGTAGGAAAGGTCGAGAAATAGCATGGAACCATTGTGATTGAACGTGGGCTGAGTGATCCCCTGGTAAACCCTGTTGAGATTGCAGGGAAACCTCGTCGAAACTCTGTCTAATTGCTCTCTCCTGATGCCTTCGAATTCGAGCAAATTACCGGCTCCGTGACACTCCTTGCTCCCGTCGTTCTTGATTTCTGCAAAATTCTTTTTCCCCGCCGACAGTTCCAAATCGATGTTTCCGGATTGCTTGAACAGCGCGGCCGGGATTGCCCCGTTCAACAGGTTCGAATTGACGTCCAGCCAGATCAAACTCCGGCAGTCCCCTAACTCCGCCGGAATGGGACCTGATAATGAGTTGTTCCCGAGCTTAAGAATTGCTAGCTTCACCAGACGCCCTAAGGATGCCGGAATTTCGCCGGTTAAATTATTGCTCGACAGCGAAATCCAGTTCAAATTACTGCAGTTGCCGAGGCCATCCGGTATTGATCCGGTCAAGTAATTGAAATCAAGAATCAATTTTTCCAAATTCTGCAGATTCATGAACTCCAGAGGGATTTCGCCGTGGAGCTCATTCAACCACATGATCACATCCCTGAGGTTCGCCAGCGATCCCAGGCTCGCCGGAATTGTCCCCGTCAGGTAATTGAAACTCAGATCAAGGGACTCCAATTTCGAGCAATTGCTCAAACCCTCGGGTATTGCGCCGGTAAACTTGTTGTTCTGAAGGTACAACACTTTGAAGCTGTTTCTGGGGTCTCCGCAGAGATCCGATGGGATCAAACCGGACAAATTGTTGGAACTCAAATCTAATGTCTCCAAATTCACCATCTCCGACAAAGAATCGGGCAAATCCCCCAGGAAATTGTTGAAAGACATCGCCAAAGTCTTCAAACTGGTCAGCTTCAAGAGCACTGTGTCGACGGGCAACTCGCCGGTGAAATTGTTGCCGGAAATATCTAGAAGCTCCAGGGAGGAGCAAGCTAGGCTTTCCGGCAGAGTGCCTGTCAAATTATTGAACGACAAGTCCAATTCGACGAGGGTACTGCACAAGTCGGAGAGACTACCTGGAATAACGCCCTGGAAATCGTTTTCTTGGAGGTACAAGTACTTGATGGTCCCGGTGGGAAGTTCAGGCAAGGAACCCGTGAGATGATTACCGGTGAGGTTCAGGAAAGTGAGCTTCCGACAGGAGTTAAGCGAGCGGCCGACATCGCCATAGAAGTTGTTGGAAGATAAATCCAGGTGGCGCAGATAGGGGCAGTCGGTGAACAGAGGGAATTTGGAGGTGAAATTGTTGACGGAAAGATCCAAATGGAGCAACCCGTTGGAGTTGAGCTCAGGCAAATTCCCAGACAGTTTATTCCCCTGTAAGGACAGGCGCTGCAGACCGGAGAAGCGACGGGACAAAAACCAAGGAAGCACGTTTTCACCTGAGATTTTATTGCGGGAAACGTCGAGAACACGCAGCGACGGCAGGCCGGAGGCGGAGGCCGGAACAACACCCGGTTTGGGGAAAGGGTCGATGAAATTCGAGGAAAGATTAAGGGAAAACAAATTAGCACAAATTGCAAGTGCAGAAACATCGGAGACGGGGCCCGAGATAGAATTCAGGGATAGATCTAAGGAATTGAGGGAACTGGAGCAGTCTGGGATTGTAGAGGAAGCAATAGAGCCAGAGAGGTTGGTGTTTTTGAGGATGAGGGTTTGGAGGGTGGGGTGGGGGAGCAGAAAGGTAGAAACTTGGGAAAAAGGTACACTGAGAGGGAGATTGGAGAGGTCGATGGAGGAGACGACGGTGTCCCCGGTGGTGCAAGAAACGCCGGGGAAAGAGCAGGGGGAAGACGAAGACGACGAAGAAGGGTCCCAGTTGGGGAGGAAGAGGTCAGGGTTGGGTAGGGAATTCTTGAAAGAAAGGAGGAGGAGATTGGCATTAGAGTTGGAGAGGGAGGAAGCATCCTGAATGGATAAGAGGAAGAGGAACAAGATCATGAGCAGGACAACAAGGTTGTAAGAATAATGGAAGAGGAAGAGGAAGTGGAAGGGGTTGGGTTTCATCTTCTTCTTCATCAAAAAGACTGAATTTTTATTATGAGGGATTTGAGTTGAATTAATTCCTTGCAGGGACAGACGACTAAGAAAGATTCATTCATTCATTCATTCAGGGATTGGATGAGAGACAAGAGAGAAAGAGAGAGAGAGGAAGTGGAGTTTGGTGGAATACATTCACAATCACATTCACATTGAGAGAAGTGAAACTGAAAAGCGGTGAGACTGTGAGAAGAATGCAAGAAAGAAGTGGACAAAACCAAAATTGAATGAATGAATGAATGAATGAATGAGATGAGATAGAGATGAATAAATGAAAAATGAATAATTTAGTCGTCCATGTAGAGTGAGTGAGACATGTAGTAGGAGAGGAGGAGTAATTGTTATCTGTTGGTTGGGGAGTGGGGGCAGTGGGCAGAGAGGCAGCTCAGACTCAGCTGCTGCTGCTGCTGCTGCTGCACATATATATATATATATATATATGACTCACATGGGCAAACCTCAAGAAACCCCACTGTAAGTCTGATACACCAATCGATCTCCTCCATATTACATACTACTAGTACTACGTACAATTTACAACATAGATTCAGACTGTTGAGACCTGAGTTGGGGGAGAAAGCACAACGCTGTTTTCCCCCCAACGTACGTGTGCCTGTGCCTGTGCCTGTGTGTGAGAAAGGGTCGGATGGGAAATTGAAGATGAAACGTGGGAGCCATCCATCATCATAAGTCACTATCCTAGCTATTGTCCCACTAGTAGTGTATGTGTTCCACTGTCTGCTGCTTCTTCTTCAATATATATTGATTCCTTTTTTTTCCTAATTGTAATTAGCCCTTCCTTAATTTGCTTGCATTGGTCAATGCTCTGATGGGTCTCCTCCCCTCTCCCAACACTCTAACCTAAATACTATCATTCACACATTGACTCAAACCCTTAATTCAAACATTATCGGATTATAGAAACTGGGTCTTATTCAAAATTACTTGAGTTTAATTATTATTATATTCTATTTATTTATTGAATAGAATTAGGGTTTGGGTGTGGTGTCATTTCAATTTTGGTTTGTGTATGAAATTGTCAGTTCGTTAGTTAGTTGTCAACCTTCTTAAATCTTTTTGTGTACGTTGGGAATTTGAATCCAACTAGGCCTTCCCCAACCCTCTACCCAAAAAAGCAGGTATTTTGATTGCCACATCAGCGCCACCTCAAAAGTAAAATACCTTTACCTCTAAAATAAAACTCCTCCCCAATCTTCAAAAGTAAGGTATTTAGGGGACCCACCTCATTTTATTTAATTATCATTTATTTTATCAACTACATTCATTAATTTTCCAAACTACATTTCTTTAAAATTATATATAATGAAAATTAAAATTATTTAATTTAATAAATATAAAAAACAAAAACGAAAAAACAAAATTATTTAAATTAAAATTATTTAATTATTTATTATTATACAATACTTATTGATAATTAATTATTAATATATTATTATACATTAATTAATTAGTTATTATAATAATATAAAATTAAAAACTAAAAATTTTTTGGTGGCGACTTAAATTTTTTATTAATATATTATTATACATTATTATCTTTCCATACCATAGTTGTTAAGATCCCGATCCTGATCTTAGGATCTTACGATTTTACGATCACACCTCTCTAAAACGATCCCGATCCTCGTAGGATCTTAAAATTAGTAAGATCCCGATCCTGATAGTAGAATCTTACGATCTTATGGTCATACTCCCTCAAATACTTCTACGATCTTATGATCATACCCTCTTAAACTCATAAAATTTTTGTAGTATTTTATGATTTGGGATCAAAGTAACTTTTTTCCTTTAATTTTAAACTTAAGAGCTTGTATTCCTTATGTATGATGTATAAAAAATATAATATGTATGTATGTGGCAATATTTTATATTTGATTGTGATGTTTTTGTACTATATTGTATTAATTAACTTACAAGATTCATAAACACACGAAATAATGTTTTTACTTATTAGTATGCATAATTGTGTTTATCCATTATTGCAATTTCATAAGATCTTAGGATCCCGATTCGATCTTACGATCCCGATCTTGCAAAGAGAAAAACGATCCCATATAGGATCCCGATCTTAACAACCTTGTTCCATACTATTGGTGTTGGCGACTTGTTTTTTTTTGTTTTTTTATTCCTGTTGGCGATTATTTTTTTTTAAATCTTTTCGTCGCCATTTGAAAAAAAGATGATGGCCCACACCACACGCGCGTAATGCCACGGCTTATTGTTTGTTCCGCGTGTGTTCACGCTCCTACATTCTCATTCTTTTCTCTCTCTTTTCTTCCCAGGAAGAGAAGTCTCTACCTCATTTTTTTCTCTCCTTCTCCCACAATGGTATCTTCCTTAATTTTTAGGTAGATAATTTTACACGTCAGCCTCTTCTATCTCCCATTGTGGAAGGCCTTAGCTGTTGCCCCCTTGTAGTTGTAGACTTGTAGTAGTAATACTAACTACCAACTTGTCCATTTTGGGGGTTATATATTATTTCTCAGTGCTCGTTGATGATGCAATAACATGGTAATATTTGGTCTGATTTTTAGACAAATTCACTCAAAGTTATGTCATTACTATTTTCCATTGCCAACTATATTTGCTTGAGCTAGCTGCTGGCTGAAAAATTGGAGGGTGGGACTCCATTGCCAACTATTCAAACGCACCATCCAATTCAATTCAATCATTATATATTTGCAGTGAAACTGTTTTGATTTTGAATCATCAGTTACTAATCACTACTAAATCTTAAGTTAAGTATATATCATATGAAATAATCATTAAAAAGCTAAAAACAGAAACAAAAAAAATTACATATAACCACAAAATAAGTATTCAAATTTTGAGTTTGAATGTTAATTTAGCGGTTACTGAAATTGGTGTTCAAATTAAATTAAATATGTATTTTAAAATCCAAATACTAGCGTTTCTTCCTATACTCAGCCTTAGTAGAAGAAGTTATCGAATTATATTAACTCAAATGAAATTATCATCTTTGGATGTACTTTCTGAAGTTATTATTACTAATTATATTAACAATTTCGTGATTTCTTATACTCACAAAATATTGCACAAAAAATAAACAATCGCAGTTAATCTAAGTGGTATGGGGCTCTGACAGCTTAAGCAAATGTCTCGATTTGAGCCTTTGTGTATGCAGATCTGTTTTATGATAGACAACATTTCAATGCACACCCAATCCCTGACGGATTAATTTTGGGTCCAATGACGTCTGGGATACCCTAATATTCATCTAAAAAGAAAATATATTGCACAAAATAGGTTATTTAATTTCCATTTTTGCCCTAAATCTATGTAAAACAAAAATGAAAAACTAAACTAATAAAATATACTTCGAAAGCAGGTTTTTATAACTAAAATATTGTGTAATGGTTGTTAATTATGATTATTAGTGATCAATAATAGAATGTAAAGATGGATTTTATAAGTAATTAAATATAAATAAAAGGCAACAAGTACACTAATTTTATTAGTATGAATTCATGATATTCATATGAAAAATTAATTAAATAAAAAAATTCTGTAATCATGACAAACGAAAATGATTGTCAGGCTGACGAATGTAAGAATAAAAAAATTTAAAATGTTGACAATGGGATTCGAACCCATGCCCTTTCGGACCAGAACCTTAATCTGGCGCCTTAGACCAACTCGGCCATGTCAACCTATATTAATTAATTTTAGAAAAAGCTACTAATAAAAAGACTGGAGGATTTTGGTACAGTATAAATTTTTGATACCGCAATATACTGTTATTATACCGAACTTCGGTAAATACCGCGGTATCGATATGTCTTTATGTACTGAATGTTCAGTATATCGGTATATACCGCGATACAATATATTGGTATGTACCGATGGTTTGGTGTATCGGCGAACTTACCACAAAATATACTCCATTCGTCCCACTAATTCCGTCTCACTTTCCTTTTTAGTCCATCCCACTTCAATTGTCTCATTCCATTTTAGAAAATAATTAAATACAAACCCACTCTCATCATATTGCATCAATATATAAATGAGTTAAAATATTTTTTTAAGCCACTACAAGGAGTAATTTCTGTTTTTAGACCATCAACTATTTTTATTATGGTTTTCGGCCATCACATGGCATTTGAGTCGAATTTATGACCAATTTGACCAAGTCAACGCCCCAAACAGGCCGCGTGTGTTGCACTCTTCACGCGATGACCTTAATGTAGAAATGCTCTCCTCCTAATGGCCAATTTTATGTTTTTAGTTTTTTTTTTTTTTTTTTTGCTTAATTGATACTACATCCCATTATTTATGTCTCACTTTCCTTTTTATCCACCCTTACATTTTTGTCTCATTTTCATTATAAGAAATAATTAAATATTAATCACCAAACATACACCATCACATAACATCAATAAATGCTAAAATTTCAAACCTATTATATTAATAAATTCTATCCCACAACTATAACATCATACATAAAATGATAGTGTATGTTTGATGATTAATGTATGAAAATAACATCATACATAAATATGATGGTGTATGTTTAGTGATTAATGTATGAAAATTATTTATGTATGATGTTATAGTTGTGCGATAGAATTTACGTGTGATGTTGTAGTTGTGGGATAGAATTTATTAATGTAGTGCGTTTATTTCTTTTACTTATGTGTATGATGTTATAGTCGTGGGGTAGAATTTAATATTTTGTTTTTGGTGAATAACCAGGTATCCGTTGAGCATCATGAGCAATTAAGAGCGCATCTCCCAAAGCAGTATTTTGCATACACAATGCTCGAACCAGAGATCTTGCTTAAAGGGCCTAGAGCCCCAATCCACTCAAGGCAACGGCTGTTGGTTAGGATTTATTAATATAGTGGGTTTGAAATTGTAATTATTTATTGATGTTATGCATGATGTATATTTGGTGATTAATATTTAATTATTTCTTATAATGAGACTGAAACAAAAATGTTAAGGTAGATAAAAAGGAAAATGAGCCATAAATAATGTGATGGAGTATCTATTACGAAAAAAAAAATAATAATAAAATAAAATAAAATAAAATTAGCCATTAGAAGGAGAGCATTTCCACACTTAGGTCATCCCGTGGAGAATGCAACACACGTGGCCCGGTTGGGGCGTTGACTTGGTCAAATTGGTCATAAATTCAGTCCAAATGCTTTGTGATGGCCGAAAACTATAATATGAACAATTGATAGACTAAAAACGGAAATGACTCTTTGTAATGACCTAAAAAATATTTAACTCTAAATAAATATATTAAAATTTCATACACACAACTATCACATCACACATAAATAAATCAATTAAAAATTCAAAACACATCCTAGTTACATCAGATAAATTCCTAATTTACTCTCATTTAAACACTAATATACCTTACATTAAATACTACTAATTATTTACACATAGAAAACCGTGCGCAAAATAAATGGGACACTATTAGTGGAACCGAGAGAGTACATAATTTAACATATTTAACCTTATACGGTATGTCGGTATGTACTGGTTATATATCCGTATATACCGTGATATTGGTATGTAGCAAAGGTTATAACCGTATATACCCAACTTAGGGTTTCCAATTTCCATTCATTCACATTTCAATTTAGGGTTTTGATTTTGCCCATGGCAAGGAAGAGGAAATCTGATGCCTCCCGCCTCGATGAGGTCGATCGACTCATGTACTCCTCTTTCTGCGCCGCCGCTAATTCCCTTTCTCAGCTCTACACCCACGCGGCCACGCCATGCACAAGCAGAGGCTCTATTTCCAAGCCGGCGAGCGCCAACGCACTCGTTTGTCTCTTTATTTGTCTTTTGCTTTCCCGTGTCTTCCTCAGCAAAATTGATTTCATTTATGTGCTGGAAACCAGTTGCTGACCTATGTAATGGAATGGAATGGAATGGAATGGAATGGAATGCATTTGATTTGTGTTGTTTCTGTGGATACCTGATATGGAAGTCTGTCATTTCAATTGTACTGCCGAATAGTGTGTTATACTCTTAGAATTCGTCATTGATATTATTCTGTTTTTACTTCTTCCCATGATATCAACGTTATTTTGTATTTGTATGCTAGGAGAAGCTTTACAATTGGATTTTGAGGCAGCAAGAAGATGGTGGCTGACTCACAACTGCAGACATATTCACATATATCCAGGTCTCTTCTTTTACACTAATTTTGGTTTCTGATTCCAATATACCTTTAGCTAGAACAATTTATTAACATGTGTTTATCCAGGTTCTTTTATTCTTTTATTATTATTATTATTATTATTGGTTTGTCTCAGCTGCATCATCGCTACTAATCCATATTCTTATGGTTGTAATGACTCATGACTGCATTTTTTATTTTGGTTGCATGCTACTTGTGGAAATTTTTCACCTAATTTGTTTATGTTCCCTTACCATTGTAACCACATTGAATAACTTACAATTCTGTAAGCTACGAAATGCGTGGATATGTGATGGATAATTCAATCATGTGATTAACATGGTCAAATTAAGCTTATAATATGGATGTCTCCTTGCCGGACTTGGATGCTTGTCTTTGAAGTAGCAACTTTGCCATACTAACCTCGTAGAATTCTTGTATTCTTTATGCAATTAATTGGCACATACTTTGGTGTTTTTTAATTTTTTATCAGCGGTATTTCATGTTTTTCCCAGTTTTTGCTTTTATCTTCTAGTACTGATAATACAGGGACAGGGAGGTCCCTTAGGCCTTAGCTAGAGATTATCTGTGTACTCTGCATCATGGATAATATACTGAAGGTTTTATGGTTGATAAGATTTTGCCTCGATTCCATGGCACGTTGTATCAGACTATCAGTTGGAGGTGTGAAATGATACTCCCCTTTTCTTTAATTTTGCATCCACATCATTAATGACGCCCGTTGCTTTCTAGCAAAAAGTTCTCGTGTAATCAAAATCAAAGACAATACTTGATGACAGTGGTAATGGAACTAGTAATTATTGCATTCAGCGAGAACTCTTGTCTGTTTTCATGCTAGATCTGTGCTACACTGTCTAATGCCTCTGTTATTTCGTCATGTTTTCCAGAAGGAACTTGATAATCCTGCCGAGGAACCCCCACCATCTCCGAGGGTTCCAGTCCTGCAGCATCAGCAACCTCAAACTTCGGTGCAGTTACATCCGTTGGGACCCGCCCTAGCTTCAAATGCATTTGGTACCACAGCTGTTGGACAAGGAGTGGCTCATTCAGGGAATACAGACCAAAACAAGAATTCTGTTTTCTCAAGTGGTCTCTCAAGCTCTGCAGAATTATTACTTATCTTTCACTGCTAACAATGCCACCAGGAACAATGAGAACAGAAATAACCAAACAAGACAGACCAATCCTCCCAGTTCAAATGATACTTCAATGGAAATGCATGCTGACAGCCCTGACCAAGATTCTCCGTACTAAATCTCTTATGAAAATAAGAATGCATCTATAAAGGCAGTGATGATTACAGATGGTAGTATATGGGAATGCGGTAGTGTAAAGCTTTCTGGCTATTAGGAAAGGCAAATGGTGTGTGGAAGCCAAGCACTGCTCTACTCTCTAGCTTGAAGGGAAATTGACATAGATATATATACATATATGCTCATGTATGTGGTGGTTCTTCCTATCTATGCTAGAGGATGAACTCTATGCAGGTTCCGGTGAAATCCCATTCGAGGAAATTTCGTGCCATACAATTTCATTCATATTGTATGTTATTACAGTATAATGTAGAGAGAGTTGGTGTTCACACACTGTTGTTACCTTCTTTTTATCATGAGGAAATGTGAGAACCTAAGGATATGCTTTTACTATACAAAACACAGCCACCAAAATAATCGCCCCTTAGGTTCTCTCGGATGCTTCTAGAATTCATTTTCCCATTGTTTTGGTTGCTCTTGTAATAGTACAATACAACACCAACAGAATTAGAGATGATATTGAAATACCTAATTGTGATCAATAATAGGTATATTTATAGTGGTCAGCTGTTCCGGGGAGCTTTCCCTCCTTGTAGTTTAACTCCGGTCGGATTACGGAGTTTGAATTTTAACTCTTCAATTAATTTAATTTTATATAACATTAGTTTCCCTCGCATTTGAACCTAGTTTTCAATTCAATTAATTTTTTAATTGTTTAAAAAATTACAACTATTTCTATAAAAAAAAATATTAATAACACACACCTCCAACTCCTATCAAAATCTACGACTCCTAATACTTTCAACAGCTTCAGTTCGCAGCTACACTTAGTTATGTAGAACACACCTACACCCTATGTCAATTTTTATCTTCCTAACTTACATACATTAGCTAAATTATTGGAATTCGGTTCAATTCTA
Organism: Hygrophila difformis; assembly: GCA_030278955.1. Lineage (NCBI taxonomy): Eukaryota > Viridiplantae > Streptophyta > Magnoliopsida > Lamiales > Acanthaceae > Hygrophila > Hygrophila difformis. Next base: position 13,301,872 of record JAOANR010000012.1, on the reverse strand, counting down.
AATCGTCAATATTATATGGGTTCTAATTTGTTTATATTCTCTCAATTTAGTTTTAGAATTTGTGCCACGTGAGCATTTGGATGTATGGTTTGGATTGCCCAAATTCGAACCAATTTGATTATTCGAATTTATATTACAAATATAATCTATCTGAAAATTTAAAACCCAAACAATAAAATATGAACTAATACCAAAAATTGAAGCTCTATATAAAAAATCCAAAATTTTAAATACATAAAAAAAAAATCAAACATTTAGAACAACCAATAATTAACAAAAAAAAACTAATTCTAAATAATTAGTAGCTTTCCAAACATCACAAAACAACCAACTACATTAACAAAAAAATAGTTTCAAACAAACATTAAAGTTTGCAAAAACATGAACGGGACATAGTCCTGACACCCAAGGCAAGGTGTTAGTAGTTTGCGGGCTTGGATGTGAAAGCTAACCCTCAAACCAATATGAGATTTAGCCCTACTCACGTACACCTTTAGTATAAGTAGTATAAGTAGTTTGTTTCAAGCCATGTAAGTCATATGTTCCGCGGTATTACATTCTTTACCCATCAAGATCGCAATATCCTCATTAAGCCTCAGCTATCCACATCTCATGAATCTTATTCTCCTACTAGGAATCTGAGTATCAACACTTGCCTCGAGCATCCACATTCCATAGATCTGTTGGGCTTCTGAGTACCCAACATACGGTCATATGTTGGTTCTAATACCTCTGTAACCTTAGACTGGATGTCACTATATTGCACGTTTGCGTGACCTCACAAACCAATATGAACTATTTCGTATGCATTTAGGCCATCTCTAACCACACCCTCCATTTTTGCAGGAGCTACAGTACAAATCTCTATTTTTGCAGGACTGCTACAGTAACTGCATCTCCAACCCAACCCTCCATTTTTGCAGGGTCAAAGAATATTCCCCACATATTCCATTTCATATATTATTTTATATTACTTTTCATATTTACAAATAACACTCAACATTTTATAATTTTTACATATTCCACTTCACAATAATATTCAAAATTATTATTTTATATCATTATTCTTATTTAAATTTATTTAGTAATTTTTAATTATTTGATAACATAAATTAATGAAAAAATACTTTTAATAAAAGAAATTCGTAATATTACGAAACAACACTTATCATATAATATAGATAGAACACATAACATTATAATAAAAGAATTAAAATATAAATTTAAAAAATAAAAAATAAACTTCAATAATTTCATTTTAACCCTTTGGGGGTCAAAATATAATTACACAAACATATAAACCTATTTTAAAAAAAAGCAAAAAAAAAAAAAAGTCACACCTAGCGGGTGTGAACAGTGTTCCGCCCAAAGGGTCGGAACACTGTAGCTCCCTCCCTCTTGAGAGGGAGGGACCTCCATTTTTGCAGGGTGGGTTGGAGAACCCATCCTGCCTCCCACCCTGCATTTTTGCCAAAATGCAGGGTGGGTTGGAGATGATCTTAAGCACAATTATATACACCTTGTTCGACTTCCCAAAAAGTCATACATCCATAATTACTACAAGATTTGCACGCTTAACCATAGAGTTATTGCTGGATGGCTGATAGCTACCAAGAGAGAAGTATATTGTTGGAATGAATAATTTATCGGCAAATTCCACTTAAGTCCCCCAAGCCCAAATACATCCAACAATTCACCCTCTATACGAAAATACATTCACTTTAGTACCCACCCTCGAATTTTGATTTTGTTTTAAAAGTAGAAAATATGAAAAGACCAAAATACCCTTAAGTGAATTAAAAAAATCATGAAATAGAAGGAATGGCAGCAGGGTAATTTCCTAATGGTGTCTTGTCACACCTCGTAACGTGTGCCACCACCGGAGTTAACCGCCCTCCTCCACCTCCCCACTAACACCATTTTCCCCGGCGGTTTTAATTGAGCAAAAGAGAAGGGAGCTCAAGGGTTTTGAAGAGTGGGTTTTGAGGTTTCGAATGAGGGGTTGGTCGATTTAGTGGAGAAAAACATCGGAGAGAGCATTTCGAAGAGGTTTCCTGAGTTCGAAGTCGAAATAGGAAGGGTTTGAACTCCACAGCTGCGATTTTGAAGCTCCACAGACGCGATTTTAGTCGAAAAACTCGAAGAGTGTTCGAAGGTATGCACTCCTTACTGAAACTGAAATGGGTGTTGAATATTGTGTGTTCGAGTGTGAGTTTTGGAAGGACTGTGGTTGTTTTTGTCGTGGATGTGAGTCGAGAGTGCGAAGAAATGGGTGTTGTCATGTGTAATGGTACCTCGAAACTGAAATTGATGATGAAATTCCATTTTTTTTTTTGGAGTGTGGGTATTCGAATGAACTTGGTTGTTGTGGTATGTGGATGTGAGTACAGTATTCGAATAAATGGGTGTTGTAAGGTTATGCTATCTAGAGATTGAAATTGCTGATGAATTTTGGGTTTTTTTGGAGTGTGAGTATTCGAATGATAATGGTTATTGTGGTATGTGGATGTGAGTATCTAAAGCGCAGAAGTGGGTGTTGATATAAGTTGCTTTCGAGTGGGTATGATCTGCTATGTATTGTTGTGTTTTTATGTGAAAACTGTAGTATTGGTTGGCAATAGTAACCTGGCTGTGATTGGCAGGGGAAATGGCCTCGAAAGAGGAGAAGGGGACTACGGAGGAGGGTGTGTCGGACAAGAAGGCAAATACTGTCACTGAAGAACAAGGGGATAATAAGAAGGAGCGAGCGAGCGACTCATCAGCAACGGTAAGAATATATGTTGAGTTTTCTGTTGCAATATTGTTGTATTTTGGAGCAAAACGTAGGTATTGATTGTTCCTTGATATGTTACTGTTTTAGGAAAGGTGGAGTATTTGAATCAGTTTTGTGTTGTACTTGTTTGGTTGACAGGGAAAAATGGGGAAACCTCTCGGAAAAGGTAGGAAAAAGCAGGCAACTGATCCGAAGCAGGCAACTGATCCGAATAACACGGTGAGCATCAGGCCCCGTTGTTCGGTAGGGGTGCTTCAGGATGCAATCCGGAATATTCTACCGAAAGTAACGCAACAACAATTGCAGGCGGTGCAGAGGACGCCATTCCACCACTTCATGAAACTTGAAGCGGCATACAGTAGCAAGACAAGACTGCAGGCGCTCGTGGAGCGGTTCGATCCGGTGAGATGCGTATTCATGGTAGGAGAGGGCATAGCCATGCCATTCGAAGCATGGGAATATTCAGTAGTCCTAGGGCTGCATTCGAAAGGCCTGTATGTACTCCCTGACTGTGAGCCACCGTCTGATTTCAAGAAGAGGTACTTTGGAGGCAGGACGACGAATTTGAAGCGGGCGGAATTGCTGGAGCTGTTTGACAACTTGGCCGGGACTGATAATGACCTTGATTTTGCAAGAGCATACGTTTTAGTGGTGTTCAATTGCCTCCTCTTCCCGACGTCCTCACTGGCAACCCCCGAATTCCTTGTGCACCACGTCGACGACTTGAATAGATTGGATGAGTATGCGTGGGGATTGGCATGTCATACATTTGTTGTGGATTCGATGCGGAGACACGTGGAGGAGAGTAAAGTTTACATTGATGGATGCACGGCCGGAGTGGTTGTAAGTGTGTTAATTTTCTGTTTCCTATGAAACACAGTTACCTTAATGGTACAGGATAACATACCTAAGCCATAAAAATACCCAACTTATGGGTAAGAACAACCATGTCATGCTGATTGGTTTCTTTGTGCAGGGATGGTTCAATGAATGGTGCCCCCATCTAGCGAAGCCGCTTACCGAATACTGCATCCCACGTTTCACGCGCTGGAAGGAGAAGCACGCTCGGATTGAGGTTACAAGGGCAGATATGAAGAAGCTCAGGGAGCACCACATCTTGGAATTCGCATTGTCAAAGCGCGAGGAGAAATTTACCATTCCTCAGGTCGCCACACCTGCCAAGCCTGTGCTTAAGGTTAATGAGTGGGCTGCCAATCAGGTTCCGAGCCGCAAACGACTGAAACGACGAGAGCGCAAGCCAAGTGAGGAGGCCAAGAAGAAAACACATGTTCTTGATGAGGAAGAAGAATTTGTGAGCGAGGAGACATGTCATGAGGGGGAAGAGAATGAGGTAAGGGATGACGAAGATGATGATGACAATGCGGGAGATTCAGGATTCGTTAAAGATGTTGAAAGCGAGGAGAAGTTATACGACGATGACTGCGTGAGCGACAAATCAGCTGACCTCGCTTAAGTTGTTGGGCGGACTCAGGACTGGGCATTGGACGAGACACATGCAAAGAGCTGTGATGAGGTGGACTTACGGACAATGCGTAAGGGGGATCACAGCAGCGAAACAGCTACACAGCTATGCAAGAAGAAGAAGGTGGAAGAGCCGAAAGCAGAACAGGTATGTTATTAGTGTAAGTGTATGTGTGTTAGTAACGAGCAGTGACTGTCGTATACATTTACATTCCAGGTCGTTATTGATGTCGAGAAGCATAAGACTGCCGCACCTCGTGATTACGAGAGTACGACGCGGAAGAGGTATTTGGGCCGGAATGACTATGCTGGAAAGGATAGTTTGTCTCCTGAACAGAGGGCTCTCGTGGAGAACTTTATCGAGGCTTGTGGATCCTTATCATAGTATGCCTTTAATGCGATCATACGTAGCATTGTGTTATATGTCAGATTGAATTCTGATACTAGAATTGCGAAGTATGGTATCCTAATGCACTAAGGTAGGTATTACTTTTGTCTGGCAGTGAACAGGTTTGGTCCAAGGGCATATATGCCATCGTCCCGTCAAGTATGTTGCTGTGTCTATTTGATGATGCCGTGAGTAATGATTTGGTGGGGAGCTATATTACAATCATATGCGATGATCCCTTCAAGTCTTTGAATGGAATCAAAAACAGGATGGGGTTCATTTCACCGTACACGACGGTGCGTAAATCTCAACGTTTTATTTGAAATTATGACATCATATATATTGAGTGTGTTTGGATATAAGTGTAAGTATTGTTTCTTCAACAGTCGATGGTTTTGAGCCTTACTACGCGGAAGTCTAAAGGGAAGGAACTGACAGAGGCTCAGTACGAGGATGTGTATGAGGGCTTGTGAGAGTCATCGAAGAAGGAATTGGACGATGCTAGCCGGTTAATTGTGTCGGGGGTGCGGTACATCGTGTTGCCTGTGACCACAGAGTTCCATTGGTTTCTGCTGGTTCTGGACATCAAGAGCAAACGGATTTGTATGTACAATTCACTGTGGCACTCAAAGTATACCACCCCATCCGTGAAAGTGGTAAGTATAACTCAGGTTTGTTGGTCGTTATTGATATTCATTCATTTGGGTATTCTCGATGAATAGTGAGTTGTTCTTATTCTTGTGAAAATATGCTGACATGCTAACTTCTTTAAATGGTGGCTGGCAAGTTTTGGGGTTGGCATGGAAGACACTTTGGTCCTCAAAGATAACTGTAGGCAGCAGGTTAGCTTGACTGTTGGTCCTACATTGGATTGCGGGGTCCACGTCATGTGGTGGGCAGAGGCCCTTCTTCGAGACACGGACGAGTTTTGGGCCACCGAAATGACAGCGGACATGAAAGCATATCGAGCACTGGTGGCCCTGAGAATCCTCGTGGATGCAACTGGTAGAGATGCAGCAATCGTGGCTCCCAATGCTGTTGGTGGACCGACGACACCACTCACTGCTGCTCATGATACCACAGTCTCTGAAGCGCAACACCCAACTGTGCCCGTCAATGATGTTGACCCGAAGTCCCCAGACCTTATGTCCCCAACTGTGCCTGTCCCGGCTATGAAAACGGAAGTGGATGAAGATCACACGTCACAAGAGGAGCAGCCTTCCATTGACCATGCTCCCGATGCCAAGTCGGATGATGCCAATGCTCCCATTGCCAAGATAACCATTGATGTGAATGAAGCTGCAGAGTCCCTATCTCCTCAGGTTCCGGCAACCGAGGCATTGGTCAGCAGTAACGAACCTTGCGAAGAGGAGCACCCAGGTTCACCAAGAATTTCTGAGCATGCAAAATCCTGAAGAATTTATGTGTTTGGATATGTGTAAGGTTGACAAAACATACTTGATGGTATATTTTTGGTGTATTTTTGATGTGGCCATGTTGGATTAAAATCGTGAACAATTTGGTTTTGTTTCATGTGCCTTCATTGATTTTGCATTTGGGTATTGGTCTTCATGATGATGGGTATTGCCCTAGTATTTACAAGTGTGTGACTTAGTAATATAATAGATACAAAACATGGATGATTACAAGTGGGTAGGCCGGTTCATAGCAAACCTACATGAATGAATACAATTACCTCCCTAACAATAAGCCTAGAATGAAAATGATTAGAAATCCACAAACTACCTTCCAAACTATAATCTCACTAATTCTACTTGATTCTACTGCTTGATGTTGGACCACTGGAGAAGACACTTCACTAAATTCTTGGAACTCGTATGAACGGAACTTGTATTGAAATCCCCAAATGAGACATTACCGATGGGAGGTTGGATCGGGACACCGCTCGGTGTCCAAGTTGCACCACAAGGGTACACCCATCGGAAAAAATTACAGGTCCGGCAACTGTAGTATTGCTTCCCGAAATTGGCCTTGGCCAGTGACTCCACCACACGTATAGACATCTTTATTCCACAATTGCAATACGGTGCAGGGTCGTACCGGAGGTCCATCCTTTGAGGGCCTTGCATGGGCTGCTCCATATGACCAAGAAACACACCCCAATAGACGACTGGAAGTGTCACTCACTACAAACCTTACTTGAGTGGAATTTGTGGTGAAGAGGGGGTGCAATGCATTTGGGTGGTGCAATAAATAAGGATGGGGTGCAATGTCCACGTGTCCATACATTGGTCAATAAAGTAGAAGCTGGTCAATGTGTGGTCTGTGGAGTCTAGTACGGATGGGTTTTCAGTGTTGTATCCAAACCTGGGCATTGGCTATTCAACAAGTGTATCTGTGTTGTAGGCATTCTTACCGTTGAGTACTATTTTTGAAATCCATTTCCAGCCCGATTAATGATGTAGGAGGCATATGCATTCAAATCTCACGTAAAAATGTTCATTTGGACATATTGCTAGATTAAGGCATAATAAGTTATAACCTGAACTTAAATGGTTGATATAGGAGCAATGTGTACTATAGAATTCATTGAAGTGTGCCATAGTGTCTTAAACAACATCTTGAGTGTGTTGCATTTGGGTTTGAAACGGTGAATGTGTCCAACTATAGTGTATGACCAAGACATGGTGCATCATTAGAATGGTGCACGTAATCCAATTAAACACGGGTTAGATAACTCGGGTATTAAATTGGACGAATTCGGTACTCTCATTGCATGTCTTTGTTACCATCTCGTATTGGTTGGATGCGTTTGAATTCATCAAGTAAATCTCTCACCGATGTGACTGCAAATCTATTATCACATGCAATGTCATAAAAAGTAGTGATTTGACAGCCCCAGCAGGTACTTTTCTGAATTCCAATGAACTCTTTCCTTATTTTATTATTATTTTTGTGGTGTGCCCATTCGCGGTACAGGGTCCAATAAAGGTGTGATGTAACGTGTTGTGGCCATATATCTATGCATGGCTGATTGTTGATATATACCCAACAGGTTTAGATTTATAACACAATAACACCTCCACCAGTACCTTACCTATGCACCATTCATAACCACATCGATACAAAGATGAATGAAACGTAACTCAAATGTTTGAATGACCATGTGTTGTATGTTCCTTCTAAAGGTGTGTTATTTTCATGTGTAAGTGTGGTTCTTACACTTGATGCCCATGCAAAGCCTATTTGGGTCCGGAATATGTCCAATCTTGCAGTATGATGTGACAGGTAGTGTAACATACACGCCACCTCAGGGAAAAAGGTGTGATTTTGACCACAATGATGACTACTTTTTTCAAATTCAAATTTGTCATCATTACATTTTTTTAGTATTTTTTTTCTTTTTTCCCCCTAGAACCCTTCGGCAGATGGTCTGCTATGTGTCTTTATTCCCAACTAATATTGTTTGCAAGCATCTATTATTGTTCAACTTGGGACTTGGCCACATTTGCACACCCAGAGCCTACAAGCTCGATTGGTACAGAACACCCTTATTCCCCAAAATAATAACATACTTTCTTTAATTCAACATCAGAATATTGTCCATCAATAACAGATTACAATTCACCTAATGACAAAACACCACCATGGTCTAGTATCTTCAGTTTTTACATCAATGATATGTGCATTCAGTTCTACTTTTAAATGGTATCATTTGCTGAAACCATCCGGGTACTGGATGTTTCACACAATGAAACCATACAAAAATATTCAACACTTGCCTGTACTACTTACAAAAGTGGCATTATACCATACCATGCATGATTTATACCCAGGTGGTGGCACAAAAATATCGCACTTCCCCGGTTATCAAGTGTAACCTGTAACATACTTGTAAGCTTGTCTGCATGTTGCCTTGTTATGCCCGTGAATTTTGCACAGGCCACACCTGTTTTTGCTCGTCTCACGCTGCGACGGTATGCGTTTTCTCTTGGGCCGGCCAGGCTGCACACGGACGTCTGGAGGAAATATGAACTCATCCACACTTTCACTCGTCTTCTCATTGCTCATCATCACCATCGCATATATGATTGGCTCGTATGTCTTCTTATAGTACTCCACCGTATAGTACGGATCACAATAGTCATACACATTCCCCTTCATCGCCTCAATAGCAGCACATGCATGCCTGCATGGAATCCTCAACATTTGCCAATACTTACAACTGCATGTCCTTTCCTCAATATCCACAACGAATACGCTCACCCTATCCCGAACTTCAAACACCGACCCCCCTGCCCTCTGAAGTTCCAAGCTACCGGATGCATTGTAGTTCTGTCTCAAGATAGATTCCGGTTCGGGACACAAGTTATCAGTCATCCGAACAGCTTTTTCCCTCTTGTCATTCATCATTTTCATTACTTTTTTCCGTAATGTGTCCATCATAGCGTACGGAGGCAGGCACCTTGGTTTAACCACCCAGCTGTTCCAACTCTCAACAGCATTAGTGTCCATCTCGCCCCATCTATTCCCCGTGAACAAACAATTTGCCCAAGTGTGTGGTTGTGAGTTTATAAGGAATGTCGCAGCGAGGGGCATCGCAGTGAGGATGGAATTCAACTTGCTGTGCATCTCATTGTATGTAGCTACGTAGGCTGCATCCTTCAACATTTGTGTCCACTTCTCCTTGTCCTTGTATGGGTATAGCCTAAGCACATCTTTTTTGAAGTTGTCCACGAGATGTCTTAGGCATACCGAATGGTTGGAACCATTGAAGACGCTCGGAATACCTTTCATTAGGCCGGAGTGCCGGCCACTAAAGAAAGTCCACTCCCCCCACTGCTCCCGTTCATTTTCTCCGTCAATAACCCCTCTAAACTTCTCACAAAACCATTGCCAATTGTCATCGTCCTCTGCATCCACAGCTGTACGTAGCAAATTAATAACGTAAATAATTTCACAGTATAACAGAGAAAATACAACATATTTGGCTGTAATAGTGTTACACTCCCTGTCTGAAAACACCTACCTAACAGTTATATAATAACCATCTTACTCAGCCGAGCAACTATGTTATAAAAAGAACAATAATTTCTCTTCCAAAAAAGCCACGTACCTGCAAATGCAAGCGTCACAAATCCATTATTCGCATCTTTTCCAACCGCACTCAACAGACACCCTTTCCATTTATTTTTTATGTGTGTGCCATCAAAGAATACAAGCGGCCGACAGGCCGCCTTGAACCCCATAATGCACGCTGCTATGGCTATAAAAATCCTTCTAAATTTGCCCGTTTCCTCGAATACTTCCAAATCAGCATGGCTCCCGGGGTTCGACTCCTTCAATTTAGAGCAAAATCCCCGTATTTTGTCGAACGAATTAAAATCTGCTCCGTGTATTTCCTTCAATGCGATCTCTTTCGCATTCCATGCCGTTTTATATGTAATATCGATCTTGAATGCACCTTTGATATCATCTATAGCTGTGTTGGCAGTGTAGTGAGGGTTGCGCCTCAATTTATCCTTGATAAATGCTGAAACCCAAGGTGCATTGGCATTCGGGTGTAGCCTGGACCGGAGATTGCTTAGGCCACATGAATGATCTAGTTCGCATTTGCGTATTGCGAATGAATCATCGGACTTGTGATGGGACGCATAGATACGCCATGCACATTCCTCCACCGAACATATTACAATAACTTTCCTCGTTTCGTTCTTCACAAACTTGAATCCACGACGAATTGAAACACAATAATTCTTCACCACTTTCCTAAACTGTTCAGCGTCTTTAAACCTTTGTCCTTCCCCCTTAATTGCTTGCGCCCATAACACTGTTAAATCCTCGTCCCCATCATCTTCTTCGCAGTATGTTTCTGTCTCCGTCCTGCGATACATAATATAAGTGTAACTATACTCGACTTCCCTGTTTGCAACACTCATTTATCTATCAACAGTACAACACCACAGGTTCGACAACAACACAATCTCCGAATATTGTACTACTACCCGGGAGCAGAGCTTAACAAGAATCCAACACACAACACACAATCTAATACAATAGTTCAGATGGCCTAGTATAACATTTCTGTTTTACGTACAAAATTAACTCAGTCACACATACTATATTGCTAATATCACTCATTTGGGCGTCAATACACAGATTTCCACAACAAATACCAATCAAGAACTCAAAAATACACAATGTACCACATGAACATACCTTATTCTCTTGCTAGGAGTTTCCCTATTCATCACCATCATCTTCCCAAAGCACTGCCCATGGCCGTCGTTCAACCGAAACACCCTTGTCAAGTCTTCGTCGTTTGTGATCTCCATTGTGTATTCCCCATCCGTCTCCTCGTAATGCAGTGATTTTGTCGTCGAGCTTATGTCCGGCCATTTCTCCTCCAATTTTTGGTATAAATCGTTGAGTCGATCGCTTGCCAATAGACGCACAAGAAGCACCTCGGAGTTGTAATGGCAAAATAGCATCATTTCCACTCCATTCCGCAGCTCCCCTTCACTGCCCATCCTCCTTCCCACCCCGATTGCACCGACCCTCCGAGAATGGCTTCGATACTCCAACCCGATTGCTTCAACCTCGCGAAAATGGCGTCAAACGGTCGAAGCCCACCTCAACAAAACCCTCTCCGTCCAGCTCCGTCACTCCTTCAAACCCCCGCTCCCTACCCTACCTCCTCCCCTCCTGCCCCTCCTGTTCGAGAACTCCTCTTCCCACCGTTTTCTTTTTGGCGCTAAAATATGAAGAAATGAGGAGAGAGTTGTGTGATCGGTTGTATATATACATTTGTAAGTATAACATCTTTCTTCATTTACACAAACCTAGGATGGTGGGCTCCACACCATTAATTTTAATCATTACATTGGGGGTATAATAGTCTTTTCACCACTTATTTTGATTATTGAATTAATTAAATGGATTGGGTACTGAAGTGGGATGTATTTTTGCAGTGGGTACTAATACATAAGGAAAAGAGTATAGAGGGTCTGCAGTGGAATACATTTTGGAGGTGGGGATTTAAGTGGAATTTCCCCATAATTTATTTCACTCATTTTCAAAGGATATTAATTTTCCACTCTCTTTTTCTTCGTCCCCTACTTTGAAGCCATGTTGTGCTATAGTACTACACCAAACAGGGTGGCATATAATTTTCACACAATGAAGTGTAGACTATTGCACTTGTAGACACTGATGAGGGAGATTGTTAATGTGATGGTAAAATGATTATATAATGCTTCAGGTGATCTTTGTAATGTTTATCTAGGTAATGTTGTCCACGTAAAAATATTTTTAATTCCTCACAAAATCTCACTCTCTATCATATGTACAAACTCTCCTATTACACAACACATTCATACTCTAGTTTGTACCGTAACTGTACTGAATGTATAATCATATGAAATAAAGATACAAAAATACGGGTGTGACCTGTGTGCTGTCAACAACACATGCCGAAAAAAGTGGAATGATGGATACGCATAGAAAATGATATCAGAGCAATGAAAAATGGTGACTGTGTGAAATGATGTGTGCCCATGAAAAAATAATGAATATTATAAAATAAACAACATCATTTTTTATAAAGCTAACATCATTTTTCATAGCGTTGACATCATTTAGCATGTACAGATAAATTAATTGCCAGTACAGAAACCGGACTGCAACAATACACTTTTTCTTCAACACACACGTCATTCTATTACAACATTATTTGCCAATTTCAAAATTCTGCCGCAAGAAAGTTCTCACTAAATCATTACATGTCCACAAAAATAACCTTCTACAGTGCACCTCGCAATTCATTACTCCCTCCGTCCCACCACACTTGTCCTGTTTGACTTTTTTACACTGTTCATTATTCAGCTTTGACTCAACTTTATCACAATTATATACTTAGAGAAAAATAGTCGAGTTGGGTCTTGTTAGAATCGTATGGTCATGTAGTTTTATAATATATATTTTGCAAAATTTTTCATTGTACATATTTTGAGATATTAACAGTTGAAAAAGTGCATTGGATTGCGTGCAAAAGTGAAACAAGACAAGTTAAATGGGACATAGGGAATACATTTCAACACCTACTCCACCGTACATACACTTTTAACATTAGTATAAAATCATCAATATTGAACTGCGAACTTAAAAGAATATGAATCCATTATCATATATACTGAACTAACACGCACCATTGCACACTTTCTGATCCTTCTAATAGTAATAGGGGGTCAAGTGGACAAGAAAACAGCATGGTTGTATATGAAGAGAATAATTTGACTTCGATTCGAGATTCAAATTCATTTTTCTTTCCTTTTCTTTTTTAAATAAAATTTGTACTCGAAGTTCTGTGGTTCGAAATCGATATTAAATATTCGAATCGAATACAACATTATGCTATTCGATTCGATATTTGTTAATATTCGGCTCTGTAATAAGTAAGTATATAAATATGAATACATACACATTTAATTATGTAAACAAAATATATTAATATATATTAAATTATTACTTATAGTAGTATATTATATTAATTATACTATGTGCACAGTAATTACAGGCATAGTAATTTCTGAATTATCATATAATCTTTCCCCATACAATTATTTACATCACTTTTCTCAACTTTCAAGCCTGCCCAGTGCCCACCTTCATATTTGCTCTGTTTTTTCAACATGTAAAGTCAGTCAGTCACCTTGTGAGTCTTGGACAAAAGAAACATTACCTCTCAACTTTAATAGGCTTGACCTGACTGACCCATAGGAACTGTATAGCTCCAAATTCCCATATGTAGGGTAGGAATCTTTCTAATTTCACTACCCCACCAAACTCGGATCACCCACGAAACCCAACCCAACCCAACCCAACCCAACCCATTCCACAACTACAATGTTAAATACTTCTTCACTTATTAATAATAGTAAGACAGTGACTGCAGTGCTCTGCTTGTCTTCTTGATTTCCAACACCCACACCCACACCCCCTGCCATAATATGAGTCAACCCATCACATATATTACTGTATATTGTATGATACACAAAAATTACCCACCTCAGCTTTAGGGTAATATCACCTGATTGATGAACATCTGGATGTCATCAACTCAAGTGGATTCATGGCTAAAGAAATCGGCTCCATTCTCGACATCTTCTGTCTTGATGTTCCCACACTGAGCCATCAGTATTCTGTAGATTCTTTTCGAGCATACCTCTCCCAATCGTCTATCGTCTCCAACTAAGCTTTCTGTAGTCAAATCCTTGAGCAGAAATTCTTTCTCATGCACCTGCCAGTTTCACCAGACAGCATAAATGTATTGTTGAAGACAACCACAAGATAGCCAAGGGAACATTTACACAATAACACTGCTTCAAATACATCTCAATTAGGCAGACATAAGCTGATGATAACTTTGGAAAGGTGTAGGTCCAACCATATGTGATGGCCCCAGTCCAAAAGTTAAACCAGTAAAATGGACCGCAAACACAAAAAGCAGATTTTAACCCCATGCCAAATACCACTATATTAATGAATCCAATGAAACGGATAAATTAGAGCCGCATGGAAAAGAAGGGGCAAAAGCTTGTGCAAATACTACAAAACTCTACAATGTGCCGTGAAATAATACTGCCATATGAAAAAGAAGGGGCAAAAGCTTGTGAAAATACTACAAAACTCTACACTGTGCCATGAAATAATACTCTCCACTTGCAGGATTCCTCAAACTAAAACTCAAGAAGACAACATATTAAGATAAGATCCTATTTCAGTCAATCTGAAAAGTACTGTTACTGCAAACACTTTCAAGCAACTTGTACTGAAAAGGCTCGTTTATCAAATTTCCTCTTCTAAACCCTTGTATTATCCATATTTGCATTTCAATGTGCATACTTTTTCAGTAAAATGCTTCCCCATCATCCTCAATTTTTTTCCTTTGAAAAAAAGGTCTGTATACATGGAAAGGATCAAAGGAATTGTTTCCAAAGTAAATCACAGATCAGCATTACTATTCCTAATTTCGCTTCAGAACAAAGCTGATCGTTAGCTACAAGAATCTACTTTTAAGTGATATATCTGCAAATATGACGGACTAAAAATATAAATTGCTCAAGCAAGGACTCAAAAAGTGAATATTTCTCGATGTTGTAAATGACTCACAGATTTAGTCGGATCCATGTAAACAGTTAGAAGGGATTTCATCGTAGGGTATTTCTTCCATATAGAAATAGCAAACCGAGGTTGTACTTTTGGTATAGAGACCAGAGCCTTTAACCTGCATGACAAAATTAAATCTATTACTGTATAATAGCCATATATGAGGTATTACTGCTGCTTTTACAAACAATAAAGGAATCACTATCATCTGAGGGTAATTTGGTTCGAACAAAGTAATTGGAATCAGAATGCATTCAAATTCTTATTCAGAGTATCCCAACGGTATTCGTAATTAATAAACCATATCACTAAGCACGGGAAAAGATTAAGATATTTATGCAAATCTTAAGGATATGAAATAATTCCAATTGATTCATGTCCCCAAAGAAATGCCCCTTTAGACTGTATCACACAGTAAAGCTTTGGCTAATCCAAAATGGAAAGAGTATGCCAATCTAAATAAATGAAAATAAAATATAAAAAAGATCAATTCCTTTTTATACTCAGAATATGATGCTGCTACTTGAAATCATAAATTTAAGTTATGAAGCATTCAACCTTGTGACGCATTCTTTTATTTGTCTTCATAGTTTCTACCCTCCAGCTGCTACCCAACTAAATTATTTGCAGGAGAGCTACTACTAAACCCCCACCCTCACCCCACCCCGCCACCCTCCCCCCAACCAAAAAATAAATAAATTAAAAAATCATAGATTCAAAGACAATAGTATTTTATCATTCATCTGTAAATCTATATAGAGTCAACAAGCTAAACAAAATTTCAGTAGTAGTAGGAGCCCAGCCGATGACAGTTTCAATTAACTTCATATCCATCAGGATTTCATTTCAGAACTTTAAAAAACTGTCATGGAACCAGATAGCAGCAGCCATTTGTAATAAGTACCACAGAAATTGAGCAGAGAATGGTGGAAAAGACAACTATTTACTTGAGAATTACATACCACAAGTTCTTCTTAATTAAATTCTTGTCAACAGTGTCTTTAGGGATAACCAACCCATTTGCATTAACCGATAACCGTGTCAACTTTTTCCTGCATACATGAATTAGAGAAATAGCACTAAGAACCAAGCAATAACCCAAGCTTAGCGAATACTATGTAGTTCATTTCCTTAAGTAGTCTTATTTTTCCATAATTTCAGCCCAGTGGTTATCTGAAAGGATAAACATTACAATCCTTATTCGAGGTTTGGCATATCACAGCAACCAACAAGTTATAAGAGCATCAGTGAAAAATGGGAGATAAGCTAAGCATATCTTCCAACTTCAAATTTATTTCTTAAAGATCCTATATAATACATAATGCTAAATTGCTCATATGCCGAAAGTAGTTATCTTGCAATTATCCAGGCTTACCTAAAGTGGCAAGAAGCAAGGCTGCAAGTCAACCCAACTACATGTTCAGCCAATTCAGCTTCATCAACACATTGTCTTGTATGTACTTTGAAAAAATGAGTGGCTAATTTTGCCAACACCTGAACAATTATTACTTCAATCAGTTACAAATTTTCAACAGAACAATGATCTATAGAAATCCATGTAGTGTAGTTTATTTTGTTAACCTCCTCTATAGCAGGGCGTTTCCAACCAGCATGCGTGGCTGGGTTCTTGTACTGTGCTTGTTCCCTGCTCAATGGAACAAGAAAAAAAAAAAAAAATCACTAATTAATTTCAAAACTATACACTTTTAAACCTTGTAAAGAGTGTAATCCACACGCAATTGTTAGAACACAACAGAAAAATGGATAAGTGAGCGTATATTTCCAGATATACTTCTCAATGCTTGGCTATGGAAGATATCTTTGGATCATCATCATCCCATAACTATACCCAATGTGCATGTTGTCCCATAAATATCAAAATTGCATAATCAACAGGAAACTTGTTAATTTTTGGC
This sequence comes from Hygrophila difformis, assembly GCA_030278955.1. Classification (NCBI taxonomy): domain Eukaryota; kingdom Viridiplantae; phylum Streptophyta; class Magnoliopsida; order Lamiales; family Acanthaceae; genus Hygrophila; species Hygrophila difformis. The sequence goes on along the minus strand of JAOANR010000012.1, from coordinate 13,285,185 downwards.
CCGGCAGGTCTTTTACTCTTTTTAAAATTAATGAACCAATTAAGGGTTTAATTGACATGTGACATTTTAGTAGCTGACTAGCTCTTAACACATGTACATCATCTGTTTATGTCTATGCCTACTAATGATTTGAGTGGTGTATTATAAAAGAAAATTAAACATGATATCTTACAAATATATACATACATATATATATAAATATATACTTTATACCTTATTAGACAATGGATAAGCTCCAACCGAAAACCAATTGTTAATAAGTGGAGTAGCTCATGTTCTTATAAACAAGGGTAAATCCCTTTCATCAACCAATGTGGGACACTCAAAACCCCCCTCAAGATGGTACTCAACTCAAAACGACCAATGTGAATCCCTTTCCATATATGCAATTTTGATTTCGGTACTGGGCTCAAGACAGCTATAACAAAAATTATAACACACCAGAATTAAAATGACAAGAAAGCTATACTCACATTTTATTGATGTAGGCCATGAGCCTATTTGTTAGATAGCATATTGTGTGATGAGGATAGAGGCGCTGCACGCTGCAAACATGGTCCCAAATAGATCCATTTGAAACAAGGTTGCAGAACTCTTCAGCCTCATGTACAATTAAAACATAAGAAATCTCAATTTGTTCACTTCCAATCTGCAATGTTCATGAAATTCAGTCTAAGCCAGCTAAGCTCTATATCTAAGAACAAAATACAACAGCAGTACCAAATTACCATAAAATAACATGCCATTAAGTTGGATACATGTGATGTGAGTTTGAGATATCAACACATTAACAATATTAGAATTAAAATGATGCCGGAAGTTAGAACTACAAAATAGACAAATCTGCATTGCTTATTCTCAGTTGTCAAGAAATATAACACTAATCGGAATTGAACTAATTCCCATTATTTATCACATTACAGACATAGGCTGCACAAAATTAGCCAAATACAGCCAACGGTACTTTGATATTGTTGAGATACTTCAACTACACTTTATAAATAATTATAGAGGCTAGCATGAGAACTCAGATGAGTTGAAAAGAATACAAAAATTTCCGTCATATTGCTATCAATTTCCATTAATTTAGAAATTCAGCAAATTTCCAAGAAAATTTGAGACTTGAAACCAATATTTGAAAATGGTCCTCATTATTGGGTCAATTGAGCTTTAAAAGTTTTGCATCCCTTTCATCCTCGGCAGTTTCTTAGAATACCAAAATCTCCTTCAAATTGTCGTCACTTTCCATTATTTTAGAATTCAGCAATTTTCCAAGAAAAATTTGAGTTCGGAATCCAATTTTTTTAAATGGCCATCATCATTAGGTTATTGAGCTTGAGAAGCTTTGTATCCCTTTCATCCTCTGCAGTTTCATAGCAAAAGAAAACTACATAATACAAAAGCATAACCATATGTCAATAGGCAATAACCAAGACTAAGGTACATACAAGTGCATTCACAAGCTCACACATTAGCACAGTAGAAATCAGATATATAAGAGCCTAATCATAACCAAAGAGATTAGGATAAAATATAAAATCACTATAAGATGTGGACTAGAGAAAAAAAATTACCGCAGATATTTCTTCAGGCATAACCATAGTCCAGACAATAGACCTTTCTATTGGATTCGATGCTACTCGATATGTAATTCCCTTCTCTGCAAATCGTGTCAGCAGGTTTCCTACACTAATAAAGAAAAAAAAAATAATAACTTTGGTGCAAATCAGAATAGAGGGAACAGAGCAGTAATAAATCAATAAATTAAACAGTACAAAGTACATGGCATTTACTAAACATGATCATACAGAAGTACAAAATGATTTTACCTCCAATTGATCCCAGTTCAATCACCTTTCTGTCAATTTCAGCTACAATAGATTTTTGAGCATACTTCCCCTTTTCCCACTTCTGCATTTCCTTCTTACGTTTTTTCATCTCAGCAGCTTGTGCCTTTGTAGCAGCTTTTAGCAACTTCTCTTGCTACCGAGAACAAGAAGAAAAGAAATTTGTAAAAAAAAAAATCAGCAAAACTCAAGTTAAAGTTTATTAATGAGCTCATTATATTGGAAATTTGTGCTTAGGACTCACTTCTTTTAATTGTTTCTTTTCTTCCATCAAACGAGCTCTCTCCTCCTTAGATATTCTCTTTGGTTTCAAAGCTTCATCTGTTCTCTCCTTGTCTTTCAACCAGCATCCATTGTTGTCATGGTGCTTCAAGATTTGATCCAAAGGCTCTAGTTCACTGGCTTCATCACCAAAATGGTCACATGCCTATGAAGATCATTGTTAGAACCATTTTCAAAAGATGGTACATCATTCAGACCAATCCAGTCTATTCCACATTGTCCGCCAAGTCATAATGAATAGAATATAGTAATAAATAAAAGATCCTCTCAAATATCACAAGCACGAACCTGAACACACAAGATGCATGATGTCACCATGCAAATAATAAATAAGAGTAAATTTTTTATGACAAGAATTGGTGAAACTAGATATCCAAGGAGCACACAAGGATTGAAATATATTCAGCTTTGAGGATTAATTTGTGTAGTTCGTCAACAACTTGACAACCACAGATATGCTATATATGAAATACAAGCAATCTAAAGTCAACTAGACGTGCCAATCACCAAAGTAAATAAATGGCAGTCCACATCCAATGAACTCATTTTCAAGGCAAAATAGCTGTAGCACATGTTTTAGGATAACCCACCGCAGAATGTATGGAGTCATCCATGAAGTCCATTTCTGATTCATCGATCAACTTATTGGCAAGTCCTCTTACTCCATACGTTAGAATTCCGAACCCAGCAACATGTTCAGACTCATTATCTGACTCCACATTTATACATTGATTGATTTCTACAATAACATAAAGAATGAAAAGGAGAACTTTCATGGATCTACCACATAACAATGACAATGGCAAAAACAGTTTAAACCACATCATGCAGTGTAAGATGCAGATTCTCAACAAATAAGGCAAAACAAACCATATATGGTAAAGGCTGTTACAATGAGTAAACTAGAATTGAAAATCAAAACACTTGTCAATAGATCCCATCCTCTTTTTCTTTTCTTTTTTCTTTTTTGTTTTGGTTTGTTTCTTCTTATCAATCCGATGAGTTAATTAAACCTTAAATTAGATAAACCAGGCAATATTTTATCTTAATTACTTGAAAAGCCTGATGGAACAGCCACCATTAGGCTTACCCGCATGGTTTGAAATCAACGCGGCTGAAGAATCATACTGGGAAACTCCAGCACCAAATTTTGTGATTGAACCTGTAGTTTTCAATAGCTCAGATATAGGGGTGTCGGGCACTATGAGTCTCTGAGTAGCTGAGCCATCGCCTGACGACAGAGAATTGATTATTCCAGAAGAAGAAGAAATTGGCATGATAAACCAGCATATTATCTATATTCAATATCTGATTTAGCATACATTTGAAGTTGCCTCAATTTACAAAAAATGACACATTTCGGGAAACAGAAAAAAAGATAGAATAGAAAAGTATTCACTTGTAGCAAACGCAATAAATATTCGACAGAGAATCCATTTCCTGTAGAAAAAACTCGAAGGATTCTAATTTTTCTTCATCCCTTATTTTGGGGGAAAAAGTTATCAAAACTATCAGCTGTACGTTTGCCAGAATTGAGGGGACCACTTGGTAAAAAAATAGCAACCTGCTACACAATTTCCTTCAATAACAGAATTCTCACAATCACGACACTAGGGTAGTCAGTAAATTTCAAAATTACCAGAAGACGAGCAGTTCCTTCCGGAACACATGGCATTTAAGGCAGGGGCACCGGAGAAGGGCGTCTCGGCAACAAAGGAAGGAGTAGCCGAGGATGTCATTTTCTTATAGGGCGTTGAATCGTCGTCATCGTCAATAATCAAGACCGATGAGTGGCAAGGGTTTAAAAACCCCTCAGAAGTCCTTTGTTTCTTCTTGGATTGAGACAATGGCGGTGGCGTAACAAGGTCAACGGCGTCTTCTATGTCTCTCCGGAGAGTAACATCGCTGGGATCTTGATCGGAATCGGAGAGAATGTCCACCGGAATTGGGTGCGACATCTGATGTTGGGAATTCAATTGGAGAGGGAGGGAAGGGAAATGGTATAAGCAGTTTAAACGTGGAAGAGTATCTCTTTGCCACCGAATCAATGTTAACTGAATTGGGCCAGGCCCATATTTGGCCCAATTGCAATATAGGCCTACTATTTTTCAAAAGTACTGTAGTAGTAGAATCAAAGCGCAAGGAGCAGCAGCTCGTCATCTTCGTGAGAAAATCAATCAAAAAAGACGTCACTCCTCGGCAGCTAGCAAGAAATCGATGGATGTGAATGTGAATCAAGCAGGCGAACACTAGATACTCTAATTTTGTTGTTCTAACACTCGTATTACGGACGTATAATTTGATTTTTCTTTCCTCACTAGAAATACGGAATTTTATGGTAGGATCAATTCATAGTGTAGTTCCTTTTTGGGTATTTTAGGATTTTGTAATCAAACCTTTGAGATGGTCCACCCCAACTTGCCTAGGATTCCACAGAATGCTTGAAACGGTGGAGGGCATGGTCAACCGTCCCAAGCATCCTGTGGAAATAGACCATATGGGACGGTTCTGAAACGGTCACAATGACCATCCACTGACTATCCTAAAGTTTCTGTTCGCACAAAATGCTTGGGACGGTCAAATTTTGTCCGTCTCATGGCCGTCTAATCACTGCCCCTGCTCTGGATATTTGGTACACAATTTGATAATCACCCACACAACAAATTCAATAAATAGGGAACAGACACTTGAATATCTAATAGTGCAAGTTTCCAAAAGACATGAAAGAAACAGATTGAAGATAGACAAACATGTCAACACAGCAACACCTAAATAAATAAAGGCTAATTGTCTCCCATTTTCCTCAAGAATCATGCCTTCATCATCATTCTCTACACATTTGTTGCAAGTTGTCTCTCCCTACTTGATCAGATGGGTTGCTGCCTCTATTACCTTTTCAAGTCAAAATAAAGAGAAATATACGTCCAAAATGATAACACTGATATAGATAGAGTTGAAACCCATATATTGTAAGCTGAGAGAGTTGTCAAAAGATGAAAATAGATATAGACATTGAAAATAGATGAAGAATACCACTTACTAAATATGAAATGGATACACCTCTTCAATCTTCATCACTGATCATTTCTTCTTCTTCTTCCTAATTATTTATATTGGGATTTAGTATCTAATGCATTCAAAAATTTGAAATCAAATTATAATACATTAATAAAGTGTTAAAATACATAAATAAAAGTGTTGAACCTGAACCACCATGTTTTCGTATTTGTTTGCAAAACTTCTAGATCACCAACAATAGAGTCAATATCTTGAGAACTAAAATTTCAAAGGAAAGTGAGAAGGCTACAACCTGTAAATAATAACAAAAAAATCAAACAATAAAATGACAAAGACTTATAAACTGAATTTATAATAACCTTGTTTGGATGCAGCTATCCAATCTTTCGTACATACTAATGCTTCTACCATTTCCGGATCCAAACAACTGCGTAATAGATCTATAACACAACCACCAACGCTGAATGCAGGTTCAGAAGCAACAGTTGACACTTGCATGGCTAACACATCACGAGCAAGTCGTGAGAGAATAGGATGTAATACATCTTGGTGAGCATTCCATCATAACAAACTACCAAATTTCTTCTCTGATTTCGGCAATTTCAATGGTGGTTCTGCAATATACTGTATTTATCCAAGTCGCTCAATTCACCATCCCCGACATTACTTCCATAGTATAAAAATTCTTCAAGCTCATTGTTTTTTTCTTCCATAAATTAATATTGATCTTCAGAAACTTCATTGTAATCAGCAATAATAGTACACCTTTGTGTGACATTAGGAGCAACAGAAGCATAATCTGACATAACTATTTTATAACTTTCATAACCTTTTGTCTTTCAACTTGATACATGAATTCACTATGAAACTTTCTTATGTAGAATTCAATAATCCCTTTCTTGAATCTCGGGTCAAGAAACTAGTCACAACTGGAGCAACATTTGACTTCTTCCAATACTTGTGAAACTTAAGACTCATAGATGTTGCCATCCTCATAATGGTGAATTGGTGATGTCACTACTAACACACTACTCAGCCACCAAAAGTTTAACTTCGCAAAAATTTTTATAAAATAGATTTGATGTTGGATAAAGTGTGCCGGACAACGGTTTAGTAATATCATTTAATTTCTTCAAGCATTTGCAAATAGATAAAGCCATACCCCATTCTTCAACCGATGGTGCAATGTTCCCATACCTTCGGCGCTCCAAAACAAGAAGTCTATTAAATGCATTCTTGTAATACAAAACATCAGATAACATATGATAAGTGGAGTTCCACCTTGTACCGACATCTAGTGCAACACCCCTCTTTGTATCCAAATGACATTCAACTGCACACTTCATAAATTCCTCACATTGCAATGTAGAGCTCGTTATAGATACAACAAAGGCACAGATGTTCTTTATTTTACCTGCAATTACAGCCAAACCATCTTTTGCAACCAAATTGAGTATGTGATTAGCACATCTCACATGAAAGAACATGTTGTCACACATAAGGGGGAATACTTTTCCAAGTCCAGCAACCACCTCCTTAATACAAACTTCATTTGCAGATGCATTATCAAGAGTTAAATAAAATAATTTCTTCTCAATATACCATCTCACAACACTAGCAATGAATGTATCAGACAACTTGGCACATGTATGTCTCCCCCCTAAATGCATGAATTTGATAATCCTATTTTGAATGTGTCAATCATCATCACTCCAACGTACTGTGACACATATATATGCTTTATTTTAATTTGATGTCCACATATCATATTTGTACTAAAATGACATTTCATAATTTTGAAATATTCGTACAACTTTTTCTTTCCTTGAGTAAAGAGTTCCATTATCTCATTCCTAATGGTGATTCGACTCTTCATAAGGAATGTTGGACGCAAAGATTTGATGAACTCCACAAAATATTCATGCTCAACCATATTAAAAAGGTATTCATGCATGACTATTGCTAGATAAAACTTTCTCAAGTTGGTTTTATCATCATACCCATATGTTTCAACTATAGGGAACTTTTTTTTTTCAACTTCAACAGTTGTTGCCCCGTCACAATCTTATGTTTGGTCTTCAAATGGTTCCAAAACACCTTTTTGCCATTTTCACTATCATCTCGGGCTTTGTATTTACATCTATTGCATTTTGCCCAAAGTATGTAGTCTGCTTGCCATCCACCTCAACTAACTCTTTGACCTTGGTGAAGTGTATCCATACCTCAGATGTAGTTCTCTTCTCAGTCTTTTGCCTCTTTTCAAATGGCTCATCATCCGTTTCTTTTGATGCGTCAATACCAGTAGGTTCTGCACTTTCATTTTCTGTTGTATATTATACTAAAAACCTTGCACTCTTCTTACATTAAATCTAAAAACCATATCAATATAAGCAAAAGTTTTAATATGATAGAACAAAACACCTAAATAAGCAAAATGACCATAGTTTTATCTTCTTTTTTCTATGTCATTTATTAATTACAGGTGAAGTAAATGTTGTAGAATCATACAATGCTGCAACAATCCATTAACACTGAGCCTGTATAACTGATAAGTGATAAGTAAGATTTTTCTGACCAGTTCATCCTAAATTACAGTTCTTAAATTGCTACTGAGACGGGATAATTAAATTATTAAACCAAAAAATAATTAAATTTTTGTCATCATAAATACACAAAGGCCAATCTACCCAGTTCAGAACACTTGTGCGCTCATCAGCAGAGAAATTGAAGAACCCATATAAGAAATCCACGGTCCTTCCTTCCTCTTGTTTGATACATTGCATAGTCACATAGATATACATGCACTTACGTAAGTGGGTCAAAAGAAATCTAATTTCTTGCTATTATTTATTGGGCACGGTTTAGGTGCGGACTAAATTTGTCCGTACGGTGAAGATATCAAATCTCATCCGTTGAATTAAATCTAACTGCTATAAATTAAAAAGGGTAAAATTGTCAAAAAATGTGTAATGGTTTCTTCACTTACCAAATTCGCTGAATATACTATATTATGTCGCTGAGATATGCATAACATGTCACTGAGATATGCAAAATATGTCGCTAAAATATACGATATCAAGTCACTGAAAATACACATTTGCATGTCGCTGAATTATACATATCATGTCGCTAAATTGTGTAGGCTCCGTCGCTGAGATGTGTTTCAAGTGCATAGAATAAAATTGTGTTGCTAAATGAATATAATAATAACGCTGAATTGCATATGCCGCATCGCTGAATCAGGTTGGCTCCATCGCTGAGTTGTGTATGCCATGTCGTTGAATTGTATATCATATATTGCTATACAATAATGTCGTTGAATTGCATAGGCCGTGTCGCTGAATTAGATTGGCACCATCGCTGAGTTGTGTATACCATTTCGCTGAATTAAATACCTAACAAGTAAAATTACGAAACTAACCCTATAAATAATCTCAACCATTGGATGATAAAAAATGATCAACGGTGGAAAAATACATCCGCACGTCCGCATAACAAATTCATCCGCACCATAACGTCGAACTTATTTATTAATGGAAAATGAAAATTAATTGGAAAAGAAAATCAGGTATGTGGCAGGGCAGAAAACAGGACACGGGGAACTATTCATAATGAATACTTTTATGAACTATTTTTTTTTAAAAAAAAAACATATTATATATATAAGGGAAGCAAAGCCTGTGAGCGATAACGGGTGAATGGATGGTGCGGAGAGAAGAGAAGAGAATACTAGAACCCTAACATGATTACTTCGTGGGTGGTGTTCGGTTTGGGAAATGAAGCAACTTGCACCGGAGAAGCGACCGATTGGAGGAGTGGAGGCGCTGAAGAACCCTCCATTTGTGAGGGGTACAGTAGATTTTATTTTCCAATTAGTAGAACAAACGAATCGATGGAGGAGAAAGGGGCGGTTCTGGAGTTAAAAGGTTGAAAAGTATAGATAATATACCATATATGTATAATTACCGGATACCCGAATTTTACATTCGGGACGTATCCGAACAAAGTCGGAAAAAATAGGATACGGTTGGGTATCATTTACTCTGAATCCGATCCCGAATTCGACCCCTACTATCCGTATCTGACCGGCTACCAAAATTTTATCTCGAATACATTTCTGATCAGATACGGCACCGTTTTCACCCCTAGGTGGTGCTGTCTCGATTGAGTTCTGGTCCTGATTATGGATATACTGATTTGTTATCTTTACATAGTTTATATGCTGTGAGATTTTTTTGACAGATAGGGTAGTTTTTAATTCATTGTTTCCTTTTTTATGTTACATAAATTGGGTTATTTGAGGATATGTTTCCATGTTTCTTGCCTGGAATTGTGCCGTACTGTTATGCATTCACACCAAAAACCGCACTCCACCTTCTTCGTGTGAATATGTGTGTTATCAATATATGTACCTCATTTTTCGTTTACACTACCAGCATGTTGCTAGCACCATCACTACATGATGCCAGTATTTTGCATAAACACACTTCACCAGTGCCATCTGCACACTCTTCATTTTCCCCATATTTTCCAGACACATGTTGCTCACGCTCACTAAGTGTGTTGACGCCACTTACATCCCATGCTTTTTGTTTAAACCACAAGTGTTGTCTCATGTGATTCTCGTATTCCATATTATCATCTTTCACATGTAGCCATTAATCTGCATTTGCACTACCCAAAGCAGGTTCCAAACGTACATTTCTTTGTCGAAGTGGATCTTTATATGATTTTGCACATGCTGCTTTTGTTCACTATGTGTATTCTCAGCTGCAACCACCCATGCTGTTCACACACATGCTACATGCTACTTTTTAGAAATGCATTACACACCCTCATTCCTCTTGGTATTTGTTCTGCATGTATATGACATACATTACACACTTGTTTACACTTGCAAACCAATATGTTCCCCATAAGTTATAGACAAATGTTTTGCTCTTCTTCCATGTTGCATCATGTATGAATTGTATCCAATCCAACTTCCAACCGCGGCATGGCTTTTTCGAACTGGATTGTATTACTATTTTACACATGATGTTATGTTGACCATATGTGTTGCTAGCAGAAGCCGCCCGCGTTGTTTTCCTACCTATAACACGTTAGACCGAAACCTGTTAAGATAGGTGTTATACGATATTCAAAGGTGTCGGATGTCCAACAATTTACTTTTCTACCTATTGCCAACGGATCGGTGCAAGTATCAACGTTTGCCTTTCCATCATCGTCCTCCTCTTCAACACCATTTCGCATCGGGGTTATAGCATGTTCAACCTATTCAATTTCATCATTGGTTGCATTAGCTGTCATGAAATATTCTCCCACTTGTTCACTGTCGTTGTCATTCGACAGATGCTCGCGGCATACCGCATAATAACCAATGTCGATTATTGCGTCGGGCATTCAAATCTATTATGTCACTTATTGCACCCTGCCCTACTTCATATTGTTGTCTGGTTACGAATCCTCGTTAATCATGAGTTCTTCTGTTTTGGAATGACAATAGGCATGTCATGTCTCCATAATTGCACCACCCCAATTCTGACAGTTACTAATGACAAATAATTTCTTCCACTATTTTAGGGATTGGCATATTATGTTTCTATTTCTATTAATGACCTATTAATGGTATATTATTACTGCTGGCAAAGTGTAGCATATTAGACGCAGAGGTATATCATGTTCTGATATCCAGAATTTATCATATCATGACAGTAACTCTATCCAATGCTATCTTGGTGGGATTTGGATAACTTCAATATTTAGTATCTACTATTGTTAGTGGAGTATTAATTAATAATGACCTGCAAAACCGGTTTATGTATTTGAGTTTTTATGTTATCTAGTTATGGCTATTTAAATGCCAATCTTTATGTGAATACAATATTGAAGATTAACTGAAAATCTATTATGGTTCCTTATTTTGCTTTGCTCTAACCATTGATGTCAGAGCCATTGGTGTCGGAACTTGTGGAGATCACAAGAAATACCAAAACAATACCAATATATAAAGCAATATATCCCATGTGTACCAAATGAGTTTCAACAGATTCAACCAAAACCAGTGAACACCAAATCAACCAAAACTACTATAAAGCAATAAATCGACACCAAAATTTATATGTGGAAAACCCTTCAGAAAGAAGGTAAAAACCACTGGCCAGTCGTCACCATATCAAATCTCCACTATATCAAATAATGGGTACATCAATGTTCCTCTCTAGCAGATGCCTAGTGCACCAACAATCATCATGATTTTCTCTGATCTTGGTTAATCAACAACAACTATCATAGGCAGTGGATTCCCACATTATATATGTACTTCTAGAACACAATTCTAGGATAAAACGAGAGATGTCCGGAACGATTTCTCCGGAGGTTTGAAGACACAACTTTCTTCCTTCTCTGTTACTTCTTCCTTTTTTTCTCTCTTTGTGGCTCTCTCTATTTTTTGGCTTTCTGACTTCTTGCTCTCTGCCTGCCTTCCAAATCTATTTCGTAATTCTCACTGCTATTTCAATTATTGACTGGTTGTATTAAATGAATGCCCACAACCGCAATTTTCCAATGTCTTGACTTTTATTTTGTTTTGATAGGCCACTATGGCCTCATTGGTCAAGCTCAATTAATGAGCCTATAATTCTCCCCCTTCAGCTCATTTTTTGGGCTCTATCAAGCTCACTCCTTGCATACAAGCTTCGAACTTTTCCTTAGGCAAAGACTTGGTGAACATACTTGTTGAATTCTCACTTATGTGGATTTTCTCCAAACTCAACTGCTTGTCCTCAAGCACGTCACGAATCCAATTATACATGTAATCAATATGCTTGGATCTTGAATGGAAACTCGAATTCTTAGATAGATGAAAGCACTCTAACTGTGATAATAAACAATCCACTTCTCATGTTCAATGACAAGCTCTTCTAAAAATTTCTTCATCCACAAAGCTTCTTTGAAAGCTTCAGTACTATACAATGCAATATAATGTTGCCATTTTGATTGCCAAGAGACGGCTCCCCCTGCAAAAGTCATCAAGAACCCTGACGTGAACTTCCTGGAATCGACATGACCTACCATATCTGAATCTGTATATCCAACTAAATAGGCTCATCAAAGTATAAACATACACTGGAAGTACCTCTTAAGCATTTGAGAATCCATTTCACTGCGGCCCAATGCTCCTTTACAGGATTAGAGAGAAACCAGCTCACTACTCCAACTGCAAGAGCTATATTTGGTCTTGTGCAAACAATAGCATACATCAAGCTTCCAACTGCTGATGCATAAAGAACTTTGCTCATCTCTTCTTTTTCTTTCTCACTTGTAGGACATTGTTTAACTGAAAGTTTGAAGTGACTTGCAAGTGGGGAAGATACAGCCTTTGCCTTACTCATGTTAAACCTCTCAAGTACAACCTCAACATAGCGCTCCTGAGATAGCCAAAGTTTCTCATTCTTTCTGTCTCAGGTTATCTTCATGCCAATAATCTGTTTTGCAGGGCCTAAGTCTTTCATTGCAAAAGACTTATCCAACTCTCTCTTCAACTTCTCAATCTTGTTAGCATCATGGCCAACGATCAACATGTCATCTACATATAGCAATAGGATAATGTAATCATAATCAGAATACTACAAACACACAGCGATCAGAAAATGTTCTGGTATACCCTTAACCCATCATGAATGAATCGAACTTCTTGTACCATTTCCTTGGAGCTTGTTTTGATACATACAAGCTCTTCTTAAGCTTACAAACCAAGTTCTTTCCTCCTTTGACTTCGAAGCCTTTAGGTTGTTCCATGTAGATTTCCTCATCTAAATCACCATGAAGGAATGCAATTTTCACATCAAGTTGCTAAATTTCCAAATTCAAAAGGGCAGCCAGACCAAGAACAAATCGGAGCTCATCACAACTGGAGAAAATATTTCTTCAAAGTTAATACCTTTTCCTGAACAAAACCATCAGAACCAACCTCGCTTTGTACCTTGGTTGTGAGCTATTTTCAAAAGTCTTCAACCTGTAAATCCACCTACTCTTGAGTGTTTTCTTACCCTCAGGTAGTTTTACCAACTCATAAGTGTGATTCTTGATAATGGCCAAAATTGACCATTATTTTCAATCTATTTCCGTGTCTAAGTATGGGCATTTGATCGCATTCCGGTCTTATTTAAATAAGAAAGCAGTTGAATTTGACAGATTTGTGCAAGTTTGTTTAAATAATAAGCTGGTATTGAAAAACACAAAAATATTGTTATTTTTATTAAATTTATGTTAAAAAATCCAAAAACATGATAAAAATATTAAAAATTCCACATTTGATAATTATGGTTTGGTAGTATCTGTTCGGTGGAACACAGATCCATTAAACGGAATACAAACAAAATATCAAGTGGAGCAAATATCCTTATTTATTATATTTTTATATTTTATATTTTGATGTATATATTTTTAATTTTTATGTTTATTTATTTCAATCTCTGTTCTCTGCTATAATTAAAAATTAATAGTTAATTGGTCCACAAATCTCTTTTAATTTTAATTAATTGCAGGAGATTTAACTTAATTTGGTTCAAAGTATTAATCCAATTTGTTCCATTGCAGGCCCAGGAATTTAACAGTCCAATTTCCAGTCCAACACTACACAGGCCCAAAACCAACCCCTAAGCCCACATTCACCAAAGCCCAACCCTAAACCTTACCCTAACCCTAACCCTAATTTTTCCCCACCCCGCCGGCACTGCCGCCGCCGGCCGGCGGCCTGCCACCACCACCCACCACCATCTCCTCCGGCCACTACCGCACCTCCGTCCTCGAGTTCCAGACTCCGGCCACCTCCACCACTTCCAATTCCGCCACCGCCGCCGCACTTGCCGCCCCCATCTCAGCCCCCCAAATTCGCCACCACCATTCCTCCACTGCCTCCTCATTTCGCCACCATGACATCGCAACCCACCACCTCAACCAGCACCGAACTCCATCTTCACCGCTGCCGCCCCTCACCTCCTTCTCCGGTCACCCTCCACCGCCGGACGCTACCTCCGCCATCTCCGCCCTTGAACCCGTCACCAACAGCGAGCCCGCTGCAATCACCATCTCCGGCCAACATATTAAAGCTCACTCCGGACATCTCCTCCTCAACCACAGTAGCTGCCTCTGACCACCACCAAGCACCAGCTCCGGCGAACTCGCGGCCTCCATTCTCCAGCTTTCCGGCCATCTCTTCAAGCTCCGACAGCCCTTTGAAGAAATTGGAAACTGGAAATGAAAAAGAAGAAGAAAGAAGAAAGGAAGCTGGAGGAAGAAGAAAGGAAACTGGAACGAAATAGAAAATGGAAGAAGAAAAAAAGAAATGGAGGAGGAGAAGAATGGGGAAAGAAGAAACGAAAGTGAGAGAGAGAAATGGAGGAAAGAACGAGACAGAGAAAATAAAAGAGGAAGAGAAAAGAGAAAAGAAAAAGAAAGAGATAAATTTATCCAGTCCCTAGCCTAAAAGCCAGTCGCTAGACAAAATCCCTGTCGCGAGGCCATGTTTAGCGACACGGAGCCTAGGGACAGGGAAATTGCTTAAGGACTGGGGATGTTTAGAGACACAAAATCCCTGTCGCGAGGCCATGGCTAGCGACAGCTCCTCTAGCGACAGGGAAAATGGTTAAGGACTGGGGGGAGTTTAGAGACAGATAAAATTGAGTATCAAGACAGCTCTCATGTCGCGAGGCACAGTCCCGCGACACGGAGCTCTCTCGCGCCCCATTGAGTATAGCGACAAGATGCTCCGCGCCACACAGCTCTTCCGCGATCGGGAGAGAGAAGAGGAGCTGCAGGTCACGTGACATGTTATTATTAATTCCCCACATGTCAAATCACTCACAAGGACCTGGGACTTCAGCTCCCACAGGCATTTAATTTTTGTCTTCTTCCTCATGGACCTCAAGTCCCGCCCCCTCCTGCGCGTCATCCTGGAGCTAAAAAGTGTGTCCTGAACCAGATTTTGTTCCGCGACAGGCATAATTGTTTAGCGACTGGTGGGCCTTGAATGGGCCTAGGGCTTATTCCTACTCATCTATAAATATATCCTCCCACCCCCTTAAACAGTAACCTAGCCACACTTGCAGTTTAATTTTTGTTCTTGGGGCACCACTGTGCTCTCGAGTAGTTTTTAGTGTAGATAGTTTTATTTTTATGCAATGTAGATTTTAGTGTAGTTTTAGTTTAATTTCTGTAATAAATTAGTGTGGCTAGTGTTCACAATTTTCCAGTTTATCTTATTTTTGTATTTTGGGTTGAAAACATTCAATTAATGGATGCAGTTAAACCATATTTTAGTTTGTGGAATGATCAAGAAAATGCCCCACAAAATTTGTCATGGTTTCTCCCTTATTAATTATTTTGCTGTTCTGCCTTCATTTCTTTTGGGTTGCTTGACCACTTTTATTATTATAGTTAGGTTTAATGCTTTATTTAGATTCAATAAGTGCATAAACACCTGATAAGTATCCTTTGATAGATTTAATGTAGTTTTTATTTTAATCTTAGTTTGTTAGCATAGTTTGTATTTAGTTTTAGTTTTTGTCTTGTTTTATTTATTTTGTTTAGTGTTCTGTTCTTATCTAGTTTAGTTTTTAGGTAGTTTATTTCTTTATTTTACTTTTAGTTTTAGTACATTAGATCTAAAGAAAGGATAGTGTTAAAGTGTTTATGCATATTTCTTTAAAAATTGCATCTCCTATATTGTATTGCATCACGTTGTAACCCCACGGGTTGCAACGTAATTTTCCCGTTGTGATCCGTGGGATCACAACGCACTTCCATGCAATGCAATTTATGGCGTTATGCTGCCAAAATTTTGTAAAATTTTTAAAATCCCTCTGTCGCGATACCCCTGTCGCGGACCCACGGTCCGCGACACACTCCTTGATTAGCGACAGAGGACCCAAATACTTGCAATTTTATTCTGGAAGGGCTCTGTCGCGAAACCCCTGTCGCGGACCCACGGTCCGCGACACACACCTTGTTCCGCGACATGAATTATGCCCTTGTTGGATTTTCAAACCTTGTGTCGCTAAACCCTTGTCGCGGGGCCATGCCTAGCGACACGGATTTATGTTTAGCGACACAACAACCCTAATTTTCAAAATATCCCATTTCTCTTATTTCCCACTGTAACACCCCGGATTTGATAACCCAGGCCGGGATGTCACCGCCACACCTCCCTAGCAAGACACAGTTTCTCCGAGCTTGCTAAAGAGATGCAAGGCTATGGTCTTTCAGAATTTTAAATATTCAAACAGCCCATTATAATATAATTTAAAAATCATAATATCAAAGTTGCAGCGGAAAGTAATATTTAATGCAGCGGAATTTAAGTATAGGGCCGACATGGCCAAAACATGGGTTAAACAAGCCCGTTCATGCAAGTTGTAATTAAATGCAGGAATTTAAAAATAGAGTTTTTCCCGAATGTTCCCATGTATGCGTATGATGATGCATAATCCTCGTACTCTGAAAGAAAAAGGAAAGAAAATATGGTTTGGTCAGCAAAACGTGCTGAGTAAGTTAACACCTACTATGATCAAGGGGTTTCAAAATCTTTAATTAGATTTAAGAAAAACATGTGCATACAAGACATGATTTAAATTTTATTCATCTAATAATAATTTAATTACATATTTGAAAAGACAAGGATTTCCACAAGATCATAATTTAACACACGTATAAAGAGGTTTAATTAAATAATTAAATTTTTACTCCGAGGCATGCATACAAACAACTCATCTATCAATTTAAAATTAATAATTTAACTGTGTACTTGAACATGCATTTAATCCATAATAAAAATGAAAATTTAAGGACATAATTTTAAATGCATAATTTAAAAACGGGCATAAATAAATAAATACTTAAAAACATTAAATCTTTTATTTCCCCGTTACGTAACCATTCCTCAATATATTGTATAGCCGGTGATCCGGCGGCCGCAGCCGTGTCGTAAGTATCTTGTATAGCCGGTGATCCGGCGACCGCAGCCGTGTCGTATTTCAAGTATTTCATTGGCCGTTTTGGCACAATTTCTCATAACATTCACCCTCGGCCGTTTTGGCACGAAGCGAAAAGCTGGGGGGCGTTCTATTGAGCATTTCCCCCTACGTCGGTCACTCTCGGCCGTTTTGGCATGAAGCGAAAAGCTAGAGGGGCACTCCATCGAGCACTCACCCCCTACATAGGTCACACTCGTCCGTCTAGGCACGATGCGAAAAGCTAGAGGGGCACTCTATCGAGCACTCACCCTCTACATAGCCAAGTATCTCATATGTTTTAATTTAGTATAACGGGATTTTTCAAAAGTATAGATATATCGTATTTCTAGGTCTCGACCGTTTGTTTCGATATTTCAAAATCTCTTCGATTTAAAAGTCTCTTGGCGTCACAGTTTACGCCCTTTTAATTCAAAAATTCATTTCAAGTCCAAAAATTCTGATATTTTCATAGTTTATCAAAAACACCCTAACGAACAACTTTCGTGTTTTAAGTTTTTCGAAATAAGTTGAGGAAACATGTCAAAAATCGAGTTCATTGCAAAAATAGTTTCACTGTCCAGTTACAGTTTTGACACAGTTTAGAAAATTGACTTTTTGACATATCAATTGGACTCCAAAAATTCTGAAATTTTATATGCACATACTAGACATAATTATCTACAACTTTCATTTAGATTGCAAAGATCAAATCGGAATAGAAAATATAGAAACATGCTCATCAAGTTCGGATATGTTCACAGTCAGATTTCGAAAAGTCTTATCAAGGCAGTTTATGTTTGATGCGATTTGAAATAGCAAACATCAACGAAAATGTCTGAAATTTTTACGCAATCTACATTAATGTGTTAGGATTAAGAGTCTAGTTTTGAGTTTTTCGGTTTGAACTCTCGAAATAGGGGTTTTGGTTCGATTTCAAATCTGTCACAGTTTCAAGTTCGAATCTCAAGGCAGGTTGGTTCTTGGCCGTTTTAGGATATCAAAATGCAATGAAAAATTATGAAAATTTTTCAAAAACTAGATCAATGTTTTAGGAACGTTTTTCATGTTTTAAGTTTTTTTGTTTGAGCAGTTTTAAGAGTTCGAAAAATTCGCACCAAATCGCTGCGCCGGGGGTTTTTCGTGTTGACAGATTTTAGAGTTACTAAATCTCTATGTTTGGTTGCATTTTACGTCACCCAAAACCAAGTAAGCATTAACTTACAGTGGTGATGATGTCTAAGATGTCTCTGGGTCGATGGGGGCGCTCACGCTTTCCACGAACATGTCCCAATTACTCCGTCTCCTCACCGTTGGCCCCGAAACGAAATCGAAAGTAAAAAAAATCTAGAGTTAGATCGGATTTTCGGACTCGAAAACTTAAACGAAAGCCCATGGACGACTTACCACAATCTGGATTACTAAAGATGTTGTCCTCCTCGCCTCCTTCGTCGATTTTCGTCGCCGGAAAGTCGTTGGAAAGTGAAGAACTTGTGTTTTTTCTTTTTTTCGGTTTTTGGGAGAATTTTGGATGGAGGAGTGGTTGCAAGACTGAGGAATGAGGCTAGGGTTCATCCAACCTCGTCCTAAATGTCTTCCCTTCATCTGAGATCGAGTTTCCAAATTCAGGGGGTCGAAATATGGCAAGAAATCCCCGAAATCGCGCAATTGGCTGCTGCTGTCTTGGTGGCGCGGGGTTGGCGCGGTTTTTAGCCAAAACCAGCGCGGAGGGCGCGCGGCCTGGTCTGGGCCGTGCGTCCGGACTGGGCCGTGCGATCCCGTCGGGCCTTTTCTCCTCTCTTTCAGACATCTGTCCTCCTACGTTTTCGGGCTCGATTCTTCGGGTCATTCTCGGATCATAAATTCTTATCTTAAATTTATCTCGACTCAAATGAATTTCATGTTTGAAATCTTAAGTCCGTCGGTCTCGGGTTCGTCGGCTTCCAATTCGTCGTCTTTTGACTCCCGTGCAATAACTTGTGTAATTAAATTTCTTCCGACTTCACGGGTTCTTGGAATTAGAATTATTTTCCTTCTTGAATTTAATTCCAATTATTTTGACTCAATTCATGGAATGTCTTCGGGCTTCCTTTCCCTCTTTTATTCCATTTTAAATTTTGAATCTATCGGCGTTTCATTTCCGAGCAATAATTTATTGTGATAAATTATTTTCTTCTTCTCGGAGATATTTCGACATTGATCTGAATAAATTTTATTCCTTTGGACGTTGATAAAAATCTGGGGTATTACAGTCTACCCCCCTTAAGAATCAACTTCGTCCTCGAAATTGTGTTTCGGCTTTTCTCGCGCTAAGAGTTAGGGTCCTTTTGTTTATTTTATTATTTTGCGATATTGTGTTATTGAATTATTGTTCGATTGTTGATTGTTTGTTGTTTGATTATTGTTTGACTGAACCCAGAATTGAAATTTCCGAGTTGCCTACGTACCCTGTGAAGGGATCAAGCCATGACGTAGTTCAAAACAATTTTGAATTTGTTTATTCGGGATACAAAATATTCGGGTTTCAAAAATAAATGCTTATGCATTATTACGGGGTATTACATCCTCTCCCCCTTAAGATTACAGTTATGTCCCCATAACTGCCTGTACATTATTTCCACGAAGGTTCGAGTATCATCGCCTAGCACATGTATGTCCGCTTCTTTTACCACATTTAACATCCCATGAGTCCCTCTTGGTTATATGTGGCTAGTTAGGTCCAGCGACTAGATCATCTCTTTTGGTTATATTCTTAATCTGGGTTCGACATTCTTTCATCCGATGTCCACGTTGACCACATCGGAAGCATGTGTCGGGTTGAGGGCATTCCCTCACCAGATGAGGTTGGTTACAGCTTAGGCATCGGGGCACGTAGCCTTTACGGGTGAAAATTCTTCTATTATTGCCTCCATCGTCGCCTTGGGCTGGTCCATTTGGGCCTTTGCGAAGGTTATTCCTACCCGAGTCTTTATCAGCTCTGCGGTCCTTACCTCTCTTGTCTTGTGCTTGGGGACCTTGGCTAGACTCATCTATCGCCTTCCGCTTCAGTCCCTGAACTCGTGCAACCGCTACCGCACGATCATAAACAGCTTGCGGGTCAGAGTAGTGTACCCCCGTGATTACCTCCCTAATGGCCAGGTTTAACCCCATCTCAAATTTCTGAGCCTTGTCGGAGTCAGTTAGTACTAGCCTCGTAGCAAATCGTACTAGCTCCTTGAATTTGGTGTAGTACTCTTGCACTGTCTGTGCGCCTTGCCTTAGGTTAATGAATTCCTCGTACTTCATCGCTTTGGTGCTTAATGGGTAGAACCTCTTCCTCAGAGCTTCCTTAAACTCTTCCCAAGTGTAGACTTTCTCATCTTCCACTAATTTCCTCTGGAGGTTTTGCCACCACTCATCGGCTTCACCTCCTAGGTAGTAAGTTGCTGCATGTATCTTTTCCTCATTAGGGCATTTGATAGCGTTTAAGAGTTTATCGAACGTACGGATCCACTCCTCTAGTTTGGCGGGATCTTCCTCCCTATCATAGTGTGGTGGTTGATAGGGATTTACCAAAGCTAGATAGTTGTTTCGAGCTACTGGCGGAGGTATTGCCGCTTGTGCCCTATGCACCTCAGCGTTTCCTAATACTACGAGTACTTCTTCTACCATCCTTAAACGTTCATCCATGTTGTTGGGAAGATGAGGCGCTCGATCTCCTATGTTCAGAGGAATCTCATTGTTGTTAGGTGCGCTTGGGAGGTCAGTTTCAGTGCCGTTTGGACTTACTTTCCTCGGCTTTCTCCTAGGTGCCATTTTCTGTTATTAAGCACGCGAAGATGAGTTCCTAAGTGAATCAAGATCTAGGACTAAGGCAACGTTAGTCTTAAGTTAGCGCTTCTAAGTCAAGACTCGAGGTCATGTCGAACACTAGCGTGAGAAGGTTATGTATCACATACGATTCACATAAAAGGTTAGTACAGATATTTATGTATGCATATGCATATGTAATTCCCCCCCCCCCCAATAAAAATTTAATTTATGCATGCATTTATTTATCCATGGGTTTTAAAAATAAATTTATTCCATGGATAGATTAAAATAAGGATAAAAGGTTTGGGCCACTATATTGGGCCGAAAGAAATAAATTATTTGGGCTTTAAGTAAAAACAAGGTTATTGGCCCAAAATAATTGGGCCAACATAGTAATTAAATATTGGGCTAAAGATTTGGGTTAGGAAAAATAAATTTTGGGCTCAAAAATGTTAGTTTAAAAATAATAATGGATTTTAAATATAATACTAGTTTAAAAATAATAATAGTTTAAAAATAACAATACTAGTTTTAAAAACAGTCCGGGCTCTGATACCACTTTGTAACACCCCGGATTTGATAACCCAGGTCGGGATGTCACCGCCACACCTCCCTAGCAAGACACGGTTTCTCCGAGCTTGCTAAAGAGATGCAAGGCTATGGTTTTTCAGAATTTTAAATATTTAAACAGCCCATTATAATATAATTTAAAAATCATAATATCAAAGTTGCAACGGAAAGTAATATTTACATATGTATAATGCAGCGGAATTTAAGTATAGGGCCGACATGGCCAAAACACGGGTTAAACAGGCTCGTTCATGCAAGTTGTAATTAAATGCAGGAATTTAAAAATAGAGTTTTTCTCGAATGTTCCCATGTATGCATATGATGATGCATAATCCTCATACTCTGAAAGAAAAAGGAAAGAAAATATGGTTTGGTCAGCAAAACGTGCTGAGTAAGTTAACACCTACTATGATCAAGGGGTTTCAAAATCTTTAATTAGATTTAAGAAAAACATGTGCATACAAGATATGATTTAAATTTTATTCATCTAATAATAATTTAATTACATATTTGAAAAGACAAGGATTTCCACAAGATCATAATTTAACACACGTATAAAGAGGTTTAATTAAATAATTAAATTTTTACTCCGAGGCATGCATACAAACAACTCATCTATCAATTTAAAATTAATAATTTAACTGTGTACTTGAACATGCATTTAATCCATAATAACAATGAAAATTTAAGGACATAATTTTAAATGCATAATTTAAAAACGGGCATAAATAAATAGATACTTAAAAACATTAAATCTTTTATTTCCCCGTTACGTAACCATTCCTCAATATTTTGTATAGCCGGTGATCCGGCGGCCGCAGCCGTGTCTTAAGTATCTTGTATAGCCGGTGATCCGGCGGCCGCAGCCGTGTCGTATTTCAAGTATTTCATTGGCCGTTTTGGCACAGTTTCTCATAACATTCACCCTCGGCCGTTTTGGCACGAAGCGAAAAGCTAGGGGTCGTTCTATTGAGCATTTCCCCCTACGTCGGTCACTCTCGGCCGTTTTGGTACGAAGCGAAAAGCTAGAGGGGCACTCCATCGAGCACTCACCCCCTACATAGGTCACACTCGTCCGTCTAGGCACGATGCGAAAAGCTAGAGGGGCACTCTATCGAGCACTCACCCCCTACATAGCCAAGTATCTCATATGTTTTAATTTAGTGTAACGGGATTATTCAAAAGTATAGATATATCGTATTTCAAGGTCTCGACCGTTTGTTTCGATATTTCAAAATCTCTTCGATTAAAAAGTCTCTTGGCGTCACAATTTACGCCCTTTTAATTCAAAAATTCATTTCAAGTCCAAAAATTCTGATATTTTCACAGTATATCAAAAACACCCTAACGAACAACTTTCGTGTTTTAACTTTTTCAAAATAAGTTGAGGTAACATGTCAAAAATCTAGTTCATTGCAAAAATAGTTTCACTGTCCAGTTACAGTTTTGACACAGTTTAGAAAATTGACTTTTTGACATACAATTGGACTCCAAAAATTCTGAAATTTTATATGCACATACTAGACATGATTATCTACAACTTTCATTTAGATTGCAAGATCAAATCGGACTAGAAAATATAGAAACATGCTCATCAAGTTCGGATATGTTCACAGTCAGATTTCGAAAAGTCTTATCAAGGCAGTTTATGTTTGATGCGATTTGAAATAGCAAACATTGACGAAAATGTCTGAAATTTTTACAACCTAGATTAATGTGTTAAAATTAAGAGTCTAGTTTTGAGTTTTTCGGTTTGAACTCTCGAAATAGGGGTTTTGGTTCGATTTCAAATCTGTCACAGTTTCAAGTTCAAATCTCAAGGCAGGTTGGTTCTCGGCCATTTTTGGATATCAAAACGCAATGAAAAATTATGAAAATTTTTCACGAACTAGATCTATGTCTTAGGAACGTTTTTTATGTTTTAAGTTTTTTCGTTTGAGCAGTTTTAAGGGTTCGAAAAATTCGTACCAAATCGCTGCGCCGGGGGTTTTTCGTGTTGACAGATTTTAGAGTTACTAAATCTCTATGTTTGGTTGCATTTCACGTCACCCAAAACTAAGTAAGCATTAACTTACAGTGGTGATGATGTCTAGGACGTCTCTGGGTCGATGGGGGCGCTCACGCTTTCCACGAACATGTCCCAATTACTCCGTCTCCTCACCGTTGGCCCCGAAACGAAATCGAAAGTAAAAAAAATCTAGGGTTAGATCGGATTTTCGGACTCGAAAACTTAAACGAAAGCCCATGGACGACTTACCACAATCTGGATTACTAAAGATGTTGTCCTCCACGCCTCCTTCGTCGATTTTCGTCGCCGGGAAGTCGCCGGAAAGTCGTCGGAAAGTGAAGAACTTGTGTTTTTTTCTTTTTTTTCGGTTTTTGGGAGAGTTTTGGATGGAGGAGTGGTTGCAAGACTGAGGAATGAGGCTAGGGTTCATCCAACCTCGTCCTAAATGTCTTCCCTTCGTCTGAGATCGAGTTTCCAAAGTCGGGGGGTCGAAATATGGCAAGAAATCCCCGAAATCGCGCAATTGGCAGCTGCTGTCTTGGTGGCGCGGGGTTGGCGCGGTTTTTAGCCAAAACCAGCGCGGAGGGCGCGCGGCCTGGTCTGGGCCGTGCATCCGGACTGGGCCGTGCGATCCCGTCGGGCCTTTTCTCCTCTCTTTCAGACATCTGTCCTCCTACGTTTTCGGGCTCGATTTTTCGGGTCATTCTCGGATCATAAATTCTTATCTTAAATTTATCTCGACTCAAATGAATTTCATGTTTGAAATCTTAAATCCGTCGGTCTCGGGTTCGTCGGCTTCCAATTCGTCGTCTTTTGACTCCCGTGCAATAACTTGTGTAATTAAATTTCTTCCGACTTCACGGGTTCTTGGAATTAGAATTATTTTCCTTCTTGAATTTAATTCCAAATTTTGACTCAATTCATGGAATGTCTTCGGGCTTCCTTTCCCTCTTTTATTCCATTTTAAATTTTGAATCTATCGGCGTTTCATTTCCGAGCAATAATTTATTGTGATAAAGTATTTTCTTCTTCTCGGAGATATTTCGACATTGATCGGAATAAATTTTATTCCTTTGGACGTTGATAAAAATCTGGGGTATTACACCCACCTCTCTGTCGTGATCCCCCTGTCGCGGACCGTGGGTCCGCGACACAATTTCTGTCTCATGACAGGCATGGCACCTTTTTCCAAATTTCTATTCTCCATCTTACCCCATTAATTAATTGAACCTTTATATTAATATTTTGAGGTTGAAATCCAATGATCTCAACCCATGATTAATTTGATATAAAGAACTTTGTTCAATTTTCCATTAAAAGACTTTTCTACAAAAATTAAACTCTAATGATCTAAGTATATAATCCGGACTGTATTAATTAATTAATTATGGAATGAGTGATTATTTAGACATAAAGAGTGATTATGGAATAATATCCATACCCTTGCATGAGAAACCAATGTCTCTCATACAAGATGACCCAAAAATATTTTTCTTTTATTTATTTTGTCTTTACCCGTATTGTGTGAAACAACTAGTAAGAGATATAACAGACTAATGTTGGCGGGTATTCCCACACGGATAAACTAGCTCGTGGTCTGTATATTAATTACTAGATGTTATTTTGCATGGTCCGGATAGTGGTAGGTGGAAGCTTTGGCGGTTCGTCCATCCGGGATTATAATAGCTGCTCAGCTGATTCCTATCCGGATACAGTTTTATTTTTTTTTATCTTAATTTCAAACCTTAATTCAAGTTGTAGTATTATTAAATGATGTCGACCAACATTATTTGAGAATTATTACAGCAAGAAAATATGTGGGTTTTTCTTCCATTCACAGACAAAAGGGAGCTGAATGATGGTGGTCACCATCACTTGGAATTCCTTTCTGTCTAAAAATCATTCCATCTGGAATAATTGGGAACTAGATAGCAGATGTTTGCAGACCGGATTATCCTGATTATTTTTGCCATCTTTTTAGCCAAAATAAATTATTCTCATCTCCAGCTATCTCATCTATGTGCACCAACTTCTGTCTAAACCCGCCTTATATTTTGGGTTATTTAATTTTACACTTCTTTATAAATTTATGCATGATATTATTATGTAGATGTCGTGGTCAATATTATTTTGGGATCCTTCCCTTGGACATAGGAGTCTTGATTTTAATCAGATGTCTCACAATAAATTTCCAACAAAAATTCATTTATAAAATTCGGATCTAAGTAAGGGATAAATTCCACAGTTATGACTAATTCATATCCGACTGGGGGTTGATTTTGGGAAATTAGAAGCAAAGTCAGCGATTAGGTCTCACCTAGACTGAAAGGATCTGTGTTTTAATTGAGAGTCTAGTACCTGTTTAGGGAATGGTTTTCAAATCAATTATTTTCCAAAATTGCTGTGTGTTGGGAATCTGGGATTAAATATTACACCGAGATGGGGTCCACTTGGACTCAAATACAGTGTAGTAGATGACTCTGGAGGAATAACATTCAGGCATTGGTTATTTTCTAAGGTAGGGTTGAGTTCCTTTCAACTGTTATCCTCTTCTGCCAAAGCCTATTTTTGAGTCCTGAGTGAGTGCATCCGGAATGAACTAATTTATTAGTTTATTTCAATATTTTGTATCTCATAACCACCCGACGGGAAGTGAACACTGCGAGCGGTTCACCGAGAATAGGGAATTCTTAATCCACATCCGGTCATTCTGACTGGGGGCTTTCTTTTACTACCAGGGTCAGACTTTCAAAAACCTCCGAGTGATAGGATTTTGAATGCTTTCTTTATCGCTTTCTTTTAAATGCTTTCGTTAGAGGTCACTCGGTTGTATTGAGAGTTGTGTAACTGCTACTAGGACTGATAGTTAAGGGATAGTTCAGGGCTTGATTAGAATCTTTGGGTGTGACATGGGGGAATGATAGCAGTACTTGACACTTCAATAAATGATTTGTCGGGTGTTGCTTGTCCACCACAGATAAATAGCATACCTCTGCGCGGAGGCAGTTATATATATGTGGTATCTTAGATTTTGTTGTCTTAAGGCATGTAAATCCGTACTGCAAGTACCTGTCTGTTAAATGGAACATGGTATAGGAAGCATGAGAGTTAGCTAACTAATGGATTGTCCCAAACTAAGATCTGTGTAACAAAATGGAAGTTTAATTGTGTTTCATCTGAATCTTGTCCAATTTTTATTATTTTCTTCCTGTCCTTTCTGTCTCATTTTAAATCTGCTTTCTTAGATTAATTTAACCGCTTTCTTAGAATAATTTTATTGCTTTCTTAGATTAAATTTAATTCGCTTTCTAGAATAATTTTATCTGCTTTATTTTAATTGCTTTCATAACTTAGTTTAAATTATGTCAAGTAGATTATAATCAAACACAAACTTGAATCGAGTGACCGAGTGGAAAATCTTAGTAAACGATGTGGGCCCTGCTTCTATCGCACATCCTCCAGTGAACGATCCGGTACTTACTATAAATACTGCAATTTTTGACTCCGTGCGCTTTCGGGGGCACAGTTTCTTAACACGAGTAAATAAAAACGTGACAACCTATAAATATATCCCTAATCCCAGCTCCATCTTCATAATTGGTTTCATTAAATAAAATTGAAAACCGGGTTTATTGTTTTTCAGAAAATACTCCTATAGTGGGAAATTGTCAAAAGTTTCATGGCCGGGGATTTTCATCGCGCCATTTGAAATTGAAGTTTCCCACACGAGTAATAAAAAGTGAAATATATCCTTAAACCCCTTCCCATAAATCATAACTCCTTTCATTTAATAAAATCAAACCTGTTATATTTTATAAAAAAAATATACTCGTGTTAGTGAAACTTGTCAAAAGTTTCAATTCTCTTTTAAAGATTTCATCTCATCTTGCATAGCCCTCGAGCACTCTTTCTTAGCTTCATGACCAATGGCTTCTTCATAGCTTTCATGTTCATTTCCATCTGTAAGTATCACATACCCATTGGTGTTATATCTCTTTGATTTTTAGCGCTCTCTGGTGGATCTTCTCAAAACTGGCTCAACTGGTAGTGGTGGTTGTTGTACTTCTCCAAATAGATCAACATCATCAGTTGTAAGCTCTTCATCAACGTTATCAGCACCTTTTGTCGTGTGTCTCCCCCGTAATCATGACCCACTAAGGGAGAATGAACTGGATCCAATCTAATTGGAATCTCTGCAAATGAACCGTGATTCTTATCTTTGCTGACATCTTTTCCAAACTGATCTTCAAGAAATACAACATCTCTGATTCTCATAATTTTCTTGCTAACTGGATCCCATAACCTGTAACCAAAGTCTTCATGACCATACCCTAAGAAGATGCATTCTTTGGCCTTATCATCAAGCTTGGACCTCTCATATTTTGAAACACGAACAAAAGCTCTGCAGCCAAACACTCTCAAGCAGTCATAGGAAACATCTTTCCCACTCCAAACTCTATTGGGAATATCACCATCAAGAGCACAGAGCAGTGCTTGAAGAAAGATTTATCAAATCAAATGCAGTCCACATAGCCTCCCCCCAAAAGCTTTTGAGAAGCTTTGCATTCGAAATCATACCCCTGATCCTTTCCTCAATTGCCCTGTTCATCTTTGCAGGAACACCATTCAGTTGTGGTGTCTTCTCAAGCCTGATACCATAAGTTCTGCAGTAGATCTCAAAGGCCCACTATATTCACCTCCATTATCTGCTCTGACTGCCTTCAGCTTCTTTCATGTTTCCCTTTCAATCCTGACATGAAACTCCTTGAAGACGTCAAAAACCTGATCCTTGGTTTTCAAAGCAGTGGCCCAAACTTTCTTTGAGTGGTCATCAATGAATATAACAAAGTAGACGGCACCTCCAAGAGATTTATCTTTCATAAAACAAACATCAGTATGAATCAAATCAAGTACACCATACTTTCTATGTGAGGGATAAGTATGAAGTGAAACTCTATGTGTTTTACCAGCAATACAATCAAGACAAGTTTTCAGAGATGTACCTTATAAATTCGGTAGAAATTGCTTCCTTGAGAGAATCTGCAAGCTCTTCTCACTCACATGACCAAGTCTCTTGTGCCAAATGTCAATGTTGGTTCCTTTCTGGATAAAATTTCTCTCCCCCTTGCATAACTTTGCTTGCATGACATAGAGAGTGCTCACTTTGCGTCCTTCTACAACTATCAAAGCCCTTTTGGTGAGCTTCCATTTACCTTCACCAAAATAGTTACAGAACCCATCATTATCTATCTTTCCAGCTGAGAACAAATTGAGACGAATATTTGGAACATGTCTCACATCCTTGAGTATTAATTTGGTACTAACATTTGCTCCAATCAAATCTCCCCAATTATCAAAGCCCTTTAACTTTTTCCACAATAAATCTGCTTTGGCTTCCTCTGCAATGTGATTAAAGATCTTTGCAATAAAGCAAGTCAAGCATCGTTCTTTTCGAAATAGCATAATTCCCTGAATTTAATTTCATCATTCTAAAGGAATTTTGCTCATCCATTTCAACACACAGATATACTATCAAAATTTCCACAACCCAACTTTCCCTCTGATACCAGTTTGTTGGGAATAGACAGCATCTGTGGAAATCACCAGAAATACCAAAATACAAAGCAATATATCCCCTGTGTCAAATAAAACAGATGCAACCAAAACCAATCATGCATGTAAACACCAAATCAACCAAAGCAACTATAAAGCAATAAATCAACACCAAGATTTATACGTAGAAAATCCTTGAGAAAGAAGGTAAAAACCATGGGCCAGTAACCACCATATCAAATCTCCACTATATCAAATAATGGGTACATCAATGAATCTTTCTAGCATATGCCTAGAGGTTCACCAACAATCATGAAGATTTTCTTTAATCCTGGCTAATCAACAACAATTATCATAGGCAGTGAATTCCCAAATTGTATATATACTTCTAGAACACAATTCTAGGATAATAAGAGAAATGTGAGGAACGATTTCACCGGAGGTTTGAAGATGCAACTTTCTTCCTTCTCTGTTACTTCTTCCTCTTTTTCTCTCTGTGGCTTTCTGTATTTTTGGCTTTCTGAGTTCTTGCTCTCTACCTGCCTTCCAGATCTATTTTGCAATTCTCACTGCTCTCTCTATTATTGATGTTTGTCTGGTTGTATTAAATGAATGCACACAGCTGCAATTTTCCAATGTCTTGACTTTTCTTTTATTTTGATAGGCCACTATGGCCTCATTGGTCAAGCTCAATTAATGAGCTGACCCTACACGGAGAAACGTGGGGGAGGAAGAACAAGTATTAAAAATGACTGAATGAAGGAAGAACCTTCAAAGGAAGAGGTCAGGATATGGCTAAAAATGATTGAGGTAGAGGACAATGGCGACCACCAGAAAACAAAGCGACAATTAGGCATTATAATTGTCACAAATTAGGACATTTGCAATACGAGTGTCCTGAATGGGGAAACAAGGCAAAAACTTCATGAAACATGTGGGAAAACCCAATTTTGGTCCCACAAGTTTTTCTCTCACCTACTTTTTCATCCCATGTTTCAAAAAAATATTTTTGGTCCCATCACATTAAGTATTTTCCACTTTTGGTCCTTCTGTCAAATCTTAACAAAAATACCATTTGGTCCAATATGTTTGGGGCTAAAACACAATTAAACACTTTCAACAACACACAACTTATTTTTAAATTCAAGTCACACTCACTCCGTATAAAAAACCACCAACTTGACCTCAATCCAAATATGATACAATGTTTATTTATGAAAGAAAATTCACAAATTGCGATCCACATAAAAAGCTACCGTAATAGTGTGGGACTAAATGTAGGTCATCATGAAAATTTTAAATTATATTTCAGCCTAAAAATATTGGACCAAATGGCATTTATGTTAATAGTATTTGATTGAATGACCAAAAATGGGGAAGAAAAATTAAACTGATTTGACCCAAAATGAAAATTTTCAAAATATGAGACCAAAAGTGGATAGGAGAAAAATCTTTGGGACCATAAGTGAATTTTCCGCTGAAACTTGATGTTGATGAAGGAGTATTATAACTTATGGCTTACACTGAGGGAGACAAAGCTACAAGAAATTACATGTGGTTTCTTGATTGTCGATGCAACAACCACATGAATGGTAATCAAGAATGGTTGTTAATCCGGACCTGGATGAAATAAAACTCAAGCACACTGTGAAGTTATTAGGGAATGATAGTCGTATTTTCGTCACAGTGTGCACATGAAAGTGAATGGGGTGGGTAAGGTAATTTCAAATGTAGTACATTATTATATACCTGAATTGCAGAATATATAGCTTATTGTGCATAGGACAACTTCAAGAAAAGGGCCTATATATATATATATGTGGTGATTCAAAACGAAACATGCCAAATTAAAGTCTACTATCTAAAAGAATTTCTCATTCCTAGCTATTCATACTAAACAACTATATTGAATAAAAACTAAAATATACTTTAATCTGGTTACTTTTCACCGTTCCAGTCTTTAAAAACTAAAATAAAGAAACTATGTGCAAACCATAATAATAAAACAAAACCACCAAAGAATCAAATCAATTAATTATATCTATTTTCTTGAGAGCTTGAAGTATATGTATAATGGCGGCCATTGACAAAAGCTTCCCTTGTGCAAGCAATATTACTATTATAGATGATGATGATGATGATGATACTACATGTGGGAAAAATTAAAACGATGAGAGTTGAAAAAGTAGCCGAGTCATTCAATCTTATTGTTCCAATTCCCCCCCCCCCCCCCCCCAACAAAAAAAAAAGTAAGAAAAAAAGGAAAAAAAGGGGGGGGGGGGGGGGGGGGGGGGGTTCCCTTCCAAGGTATGTGTAAAGCTACAAAAAAGCAATTGCAGATTGAAAAGCTGGCCAATTTTATTGGCATGAACGGATGATATGATCATCGATCGAACTCATGGCCGGCTCCGCGGTGGCGATGGTGTCCGTGTTTCCTCTTCCTCTTGAGTTTCCGCTTCCTCCGTTTCCCATGACCGGCTTTTTTCTCGTCCTGGTTATTACTGTTCCAAGATTCACGCGTACTTATATTCGGAGCTTCTGCAGCGGACGACGGTGGAGGAACTGTTGGAGAATTTGTATTCCACGAGTCCATGATCGGAGGAGAGGTTTCCGGCGGCGGCAGAAATGGCATCCCTAGTCCATCGGAAGGAGAAGGAAGAGGAGTTATATCCGGCGGCAGGAACGGAAACCCTAGTCCATCAGAAGGAGAAGGGGACGGGATATGAGGAGCGGAAATGTCCATTTCCGGCGGCAGAAACGAAATCCCTAACCCATCAGAAGAATCCATTTCGGAATCCAAATCCTGGTACTTGCTGAGGCCGGTGAGGAGAATTCCGTCGATGCCGTGGACGGCGAAGGTGGGGCCGAGGAAGAGATCGGGCGCGGAGACGCGGACGCCGTCGATCATGATGGCACCGGCGAGGGCGGACGAGTTGTGGTGCATGGTGGCGGTGGTGGCGAGGAGGAGGGAGTGGTGGGGGAGGAGGGTGTCGAGGAAGGGGGAGGGGAGGGCTTGAAGGTCGCGGAAGGAGCGGCGGCAGTTGGGGGTGACGTGGTAGCGGAGGGTGCGGGTGTAGGTGTCGGCGTCGGCGACCATGTCGAGAGCGTAGAGGAGGGAGTCCGTCGGGGCGAAGATGGTGAAGGACGACGACGACGACGGGGAAGAAGAGAGGAGGAGCTCGTACTTGAGGTCGGAGGTGGCGATGGCGTTCGTCAAGAGGCTGGAGCCCCGGCTTCTCAGGGCCTCCATCATCGCCTCGATTTCCACTTCCTGTGGGGCGGAGTCGCCGCAGCCGGAGATGGCGGCGGCGGTGGCCAGGATTGAGAGGAGGAGGAGGAAGGAACGAGGCATAATCGGTTAGGAAGGGATTGGAATCTTGAGGAGGAAAACAAGAATTGGAAACTTGCAATTAATATATTCGATTTTGCAAGATTATATATACAGTTTGACAAGTACAGTTATATGATACTGTAAATATATAGTATTAATTAATGCTATACAGTGCGGTTTTCAATTTGGCATTTCAAAACCCTAATAATTTCCACTTGCTTCTAGCTCTAGGGTTGTTGCATTTTGGCTTTGGGGGGTTTAAACAAATAAAATAAGTCAAAACTCTCCAAGTTTTTTTTTTTTGTTGGGGCCAATAAATTAAAATATATAGACTATTAGAAGGAACTCTTTTTATTTTTGAGCCAGAATATTTTGATGGAAATTATTTTAATTTGAGGTGCGTGTGTTAATTAGTTGTTATACTTGTCGACTATTGCCCGAATAATTAAACTTTGGTTCCATTTTTCCATTGTTTTCACATACACTAAAGAGAGCGGCAAAAGCTCCTAGAGAATGTAATATTGTAGGCGATCATTTTCTTAGGGGTTGTACGCCTACAGATAGAATTGAGTATTTTACTAGGCCTCAAGAAATGCTTTCGAATGTACTAGAATGTGATTTACTAGGATTGCAGTATGGCAATCTAGTCTTGGAATAAATGGTTTCACCCTCCATTTCTCCGAAAAAATAGAGCGGAAAAATGTTAGTTACCCATATACTTCTTATTATTCTTCTGTAGTTAATAAGCATTTTCATTATTTTATTTCTCATTCCTGATTGTTACCCAAAAAAAATGAAAATGAAAATGAAAAAGTAAATACTTCTAAAACGCATTTACTAAATTTTTCTGTGTAATTTATTAAATTTAAAAAATGCATAATCATCGATTTTTTAAATTTTTCTATGTAATTTATTATATTATAGTTTTATTAAAAAAATATTTTACTAAACATATTAGTGTATTAGTTTATTGCACTGGGGCAGTGATCAAAATTATTACATCTATTATATCTTCAATCAATTTTATATTAAAATTTGTGTAAAAAGTTCAAAATCATTCGTTCAAAATTGATAAAATTAATATTATAAAGTACCACATGTTAGATTTAGGGAGGAAAAATTTTTTTTAAAAAAAATGATTGGGGTATTAGCTATAGAATCAATCGTAGTGACCGTGATTATAAATGCTTGTTTGTTAGACATTGAATTTGAAGTATTGTACAAAAAAAAATATTTTATATTTATTTTTTAATGAATAAAATTGTGTTTGAATATTTTTTTAAGAAAAACAATATAAAAAAAAAATCAATGGATTTTTACCGGGGAAAAATTTAAAGAGAGCAATCAAATCACTTTATATAAAAGTCAATACGATTACAAATTTTAAATTAACATAATATTTAAATCATTAAATAAAATTAAATGAGTTAAAGGATAAATATGAAGTACTTGTATTTATGAACAAAGCTGCCATGATAAAACAGTACCGTTTGAAGACAAACAATCCTCCATTTTATAAGATGGTTTAATTTAACCAGCTATTTCGATGACGTATTTATAAAAATATTTGGTAAAAATTAACTGTAAAACTAGCTAAAATATAGCATCTTAGCTAAAACGCTACAGGGTCAAATGGTCAATATGTCCGCATAAAGGTAAAGATGGTGGAGCTTAAATTAATTAGTTCTATCCATTATAATAAACGATAAAAATGGCTTATCACTTACAAATGAATAATAATTAACAAAGGATGACCATTATTTTCACAGACATTTATTTATTTGCAGGTTTTGTTATTAGTGAAGACTGGTGCTGTTGTGGCTAACTAGAGGTTGTGATCCAAGATGTCGTCAAACGATATTGGCCGTCTTATTTAAGTGTTAGTAAGTGGTTGGTTGTTTGGTTACTGGGAAACCTCATTCCCGCTTGTATGGATCTCGGATTCCATTTCCTTGAGTGTTGTACTTCAAATGTTGGGTTCGGATGAAATAAAGGATGTTTTCTCAAAAAAAAAAAAATATATATATATATATGGAACAATAATTTATGCTCTCATCCAACTATATCCCTATTTTGGTGTATCAATGCGCATGGGGTTGGGGGAATAAACACAATATAACAAGATTCCATAATGTAACTCCCACTTATGAGGGGAAAGAACATCGGTTTAAAATCCACACCAAAATTCATGACACAGTTGTCTGCAGAGAAAATATCACCCAAGTGGTGTTGTTCTTTAGTTTTGGACACAGGTATGGGACTAGAATCTGTATGTCTTTCTATTATAAAGACAAACATTCATACATGTCGAATGCATTGAGTTCGTATTCAAGAACACAGACATATATATATAACTCACAGGATGGAAACAAGACTGCGTTTGAAGGTGCTGATTCCTGTGGATGGTGAACCCTTGGGTGCAAAATCGAGCCCAAAAATGCCTTTATCAGTAAGAGATTGTCCCGGACTAATGGCAATCCCTACAAGATTTGCAACAAGATATGCGCTGCTTGCAATCTGGTTCATATCATCTGTTTTGGACCACACGAGCTCAGCAAGCTGTTGCCGTCTCATTTTGGTGTTGAGGCCAATCCCCCACTCCACAAATACTCTTTCTCGCTCTTTTTCTGAAAACTTCTTCATCATCTGCTTGCTCAACATTTCTCTCTCTTTTCGAAGTTCCTTTTTGCTGCATGTAGTTTATTCATTTTCATTAAAATAAATCATCAACAGATTATAGTTCTGGTTCTAGTTGTGCACGTGTCGAGAAGAGACCGATGAACAATGCTTCTTTGTTATCAGACCAGTGCCTCTACCTTGGAAGGTGGAAATTAAAGGACATAAAATATATAATCTCACCTTGAAGACATGGTTAGAGAGCAACCATTCAGAGTGGCCTTTTCTCCGCGGGAAAATTTATCCTTCAAAAATTTTAACTTCCGTATCTCTACCTCCAGATATATAGCATCCGAAGGATCACCTTGATAAAGCAGATAGAAGTAAGTTCTGTGCACCAGTGAAACATGGCAAGCATGCCATAGTTCAATTATTTGTCTTTGGAGTGTCTTGAATTCAACTGGCCAACTGGTAACAACTGTAACTGGATCTACACCAACATCATTTACATTCTTCTTTGGAGGCTTATTCACATGTAATGCAGCATCCTTAAAATCCTACATGTATGTAACATCAGATGCCCTCATTAGAAGCAAGCGAGTAAACCAACTTCCCAATAAATTTACCAGCATTTACATATCTTTTGAGCCAAATTTCAATCCGCACCTTATACTATCTTTAAGTTCAATCATGAAAACAAGTCTACTGTTTGAGAGCAATTTCCCCGACAAGTTAAGAACATGTTTCTGGTTCCAGTTGTGATATATGTTTATTTTAAGTAAGGAATGCTCAATAACTTGACAACAACACAGAAGATATGTGCCTGTGAACAGATGAAAGCGAGAGAAACCATAAAAATGGATTGCATTAATTTCACTCACCGGTTCACTCTTTGGTTTTGCCTTAATATCTTTTTCAGTTGAGAACTCAGTTTTTCTCCTTAAGTTTGAAGTGTTGGTGAAACCACCATCCTCAGCAGCTGAGCCATTAGTGACTGGATTGTTAAACTGGATGATATCAATAGCCCTTTCTGGAGGAGGTGGACAATCCTCTCTTGCAAACATTCCCAAACCAGGCCCAAATTTGAATGTATATATTTTCCTTCGGAAACCTTCAGATTCTTTTTCGGATCGAAAGGAGGTTGAATAATCATTATAACTCTTCACAGTCAACCATGGAGAAATTGAGTTGGCAATAATGCTTCCTTTGCTTTGCTTAATTCTAGATGGACTCAAGTTTCCATTGCCAAATATCCCTTTGGAAAGATGATGCTCCAAAGATGGACTTTCAAGTGATGTAATACCAAGATACTGAAGGGGATTTTCAAGAGATGTGATGACTTGATGAGGCCGGAGAGAGTTAAAATAT
This sequence comes from Hygrophila difformis, assembly GCA_030278955.1. Taxonomy (NCBI): domain Eukaryota; kingdom Viridiplantae; phylum Streptophyta; class Magnoliopsida; order Lamiales; family Acanthaceae; genus Hygrophila; species Hygrophila difformis. Next base: position 13,248,789 of record JAOANR010000012.1, on the reverse strand, counting down.
TTCTTGTTCTTCAACGTCTGTTGAATTGATTCTTTTTTATCTTCCACAGCTGATACTGTGGAAACAAATTCTTGAACTTTGTTTGTGGGTGCAACTCGAGGTGCTCCATATTCCTTCTTTTCATCGTCTTCCTGCTTCAAAAAAGATGTCGTAAAATGTTCATCTTTAGTTGAATCAGATGACACTGATTCCATATCCTGAACTTCTCCAGTTACACGCACTTTGACACCTGATGCAGTGTAATCTTGAAAGAACAAGTAATTGGGCTCTAAGTTGCTTATTTCTTTTCTCTCAATGCAATGCGTTTCTTGACAAGTATCCTCCAAAATCCCCTTATTTTGATTCACTATCCCATCCCAAGATTGTTCTGAATCACCATTATTAGAGAATGAACTGGCTCGGGACATCGGTTGAGATGCATCACTGCACACAAAATTTTCATAATCGTATGGATCTCTAACAAAGTGATCCCGTGAAATGCTGCCACTGAGTCCCCTTTCTGGATCAACGTCCAAAGAGTGAATATGTGCTGATACAGAAGTTCCCTTTTTCTGAATCTCCACTTCTGGTGACTTTCGCACACGCAAGTGGGGATAATCTCCCACTCCTACCTGGAAAATAATAACAAAATAAACGAACAAAACAGAAAATTACAGTAAAAAATAAAATAAAGTAAAAATATCAAAGTTCAATGTGAGAGGTATTACTCGTGTTAGGGGAATTGCATTGCCTTCAAGAATTTGTAGAAGCTCTTTAACATGTGCCTGAGCAATATCTCTTTGCAGAATTAGATCTTTTATGTCTTTCTCAAGCTACAATAGAAAAGATAAAAAGAAATGTTCAATGAAATCTCCACAACCTAAATACATCTGTTCTACTATGAATACGTAAGTTAGAAGGGAGAGATGTCGGAAGAGGTCAGAGTCTCAAAAGGCTTTTGCCCTGCCAATTTTTTGGAAATATTAACTTTCAACAACATTTTCTTTCACATGCATTCATAATGTTGGATGATATAAACTGCACTATGTTACTGTTTCCAGTTTAAGGCTAAGGGGGCAATCAAGGCAACTCTCTGAACATATTCAAAGAGTTGGGAGGTCATCACCATCCATGTAACAAAGAAAAAGTACTGCGCATGCATGCAGTATAAAGAAGAAAAACAAAGGCGTGGTGTTGTATATGTGCAATTTAACAACCAAAAAAAAACAAAATCATTGTAGATGTGGAGTGATGAGATGCGACACATTCACATATTACCTTTTCAATCTGGGCATCCTTGTGTCTGATTATGGCAGAATAAGTTGATGGTGCAAATTGAAGTTTGGGCCTTGATTGCTCAGCATGAATTCCTGCTGGGCTCATGATACCCTTTCCAGCATTTCCTCTTAGACCACAAGTTAGCTCAGAATCTCTGTAGGGAAGTGTCCATTTCCTTCACCACTGTTAACAATAGAGATATAAGTACATTATTACGTGGAGGGTATACGCGAAATCCACCACAATAATTCACACAGAAAATAGTTTGCAGAATGAAATCAGCGCTCAACCCTGGTTGAAATCAAACCGGCCTTTTTATACGAAAACGAATACTGAAATTTGATAGCAAAATCACATTTACCAATTGAAGCAGGCAGGGGATGGAAATGGGGGTTGAAGATGAAGATATATATTAGATGCACACAGGTCTTCGAAACACAACAAAACAAAAAAAGAACAAAAATCATGAATCACTCAATGTCTAAAGCAGGAAAAGTATCACGACCTTGGCATCGCATGCATTGATCATTAGCACAGGAGGTGAGGAATCAAAATTTAATTACCCTAATATTCGCAAAAAAATAAAACGAAATTCTTGCAAAGAATGTGGCAGACATTTCAATGGATTTGATCCGATGATGACAATCAGGGCATGATAGATTAAGCAAGAAGGGGGAAAAAGGGAATGTTACCTCGTGAACGGCGATTGATGTGGAAAAACCAACCGGGTGTCTTTCTGTCTGTGGCGATTGTTGGTTCTCTCCCCTGTGGGCTGTGGGCGGAGAAAAGGAAAGCTGCAGCAGGTTCGGAGTTGCGATACTCCCTGCGGCTTCCCTCGATTTGTGTAAAGAATGTGATAATTTCACAGAGGCAACAAGACGAGCCCACGATTTCACAACCAATGCAATTCAAATATTTTGATCAACAAACCACCATCTCCTTTTCTTTTTCCTTTCCTATTTTCAGATTTTCTTTCCTTTTCACTGTATTTCACGGTTCTCAGAAAGCGTTCAAATTAATGAAATTATTATTATTATTATTATTATTATTATTATTATTATATACACCGTGTAGTCAATTTATATGTATTTTTTGGGAGGTTAAGTAAAGCTTTCAGATTTGAGTCTTCGTGTATGCAGAATTCTGCTTTGGGGTTAGTTTTGGATGAGGCTTGAGATTACCCTATTATTTACCTAAAAAAAATTATTAAGTATTTTGTTTTTTCACGGGACGAGGACTTGGCCTCCCTGACTCGGGTTGTGGATTCGATTCCCCACCCGGCTCCCTATCCATCCCTTTTGTCCATTTAGAATTTTTGTGGTATTAGTTCCCACCACCCTTTACCAGCCTATGTAGACTGTTCAGCAAAAAAATCATATGTATTTTTTTTCAACTCCGTTCTAAAATTTTATTTTTTCTCATTCAGTCCTCTAACTTCAATAATACTTGCCAAATCTGTCACAGGGTTGTTAGATGTTAGTATTTTTTTTTAAAACATTGATATTCATGTGTCGGTAAATGTGTGTGGGAGTCCACACCACACAAATTGTAAATGGGGACACATGGGAGAGATAAGGATCGGGTGGGAAATCGAACTCCCAATCTATAGGTCATGAGTCGGGGATGTCCCATCCCTATTAGATGTTAGTATAATGAAAAGCAATAAGCATATTGAATTATGACCAAGGAATATGCTAATTAATGTTGTTTGGTAAAAGTGCCTTTAAAAAAACCCCTTCAAAACGGCAAAACATTGATAATTGATTATCATAATGTAATTACCCAAACAAGATTATTTGTATTTTAAAAACGCAATAATGAAATAATCTAGTCCAAAACATTCAAACAAACCCCCTCAATTGTCCATTTTTTTTTTCTTTTGAGGCAAGGTTATTCTTTAATGAATAGAATCAATAGCCCAGCAAATTGAAACATCTGGACACATACAAACAACATTTTTAAAAACACCCAGATTGGGCAGCAACATACAAAAAGACTATCATGATTCACCCAGCTGCATAACATACAGACACCAGTTTGGACTGCAAACCTAAAGCAGACAATGCCATACACTCGTATCAAGCAAAACCATTCTTCTGTCAGCTCGCCCCCTACTGCTCCTTTCTTTGCCGATTGGTCGGCTAACGAATTCCTTTCCCTTAAAATATGTAAAAACCGAACCTCACCCGCACATGCTATAACAGAGGCGATAGGTCCAACACACCTTTGCAGACGCCATGGAATTCTGCCCAAGTCTGGAAGCCATCTTACAACATTACTAGAATCACATTCAAATACAACTCTTGGAAGTGGAAAACTTTGGTCCCGAATTAATGCACAACAAACCAGACTGATTGCCACGACTTCGGCCTCAGTGGAATCTGCTACACCTATATAGTCCGACAAGATATAAATCACCTCACCATTTTCATCTCGAATCACTCCTCCAATTCCTGCCGGCCCCGGATTATCAATGGATGATCCATCCTTATTTATCTTCCACCAATCCTTCTCGGGACGAAATCGCACTAACCCTATTCGAGGAAATTTATTATTCCTCCTTGTTGCCTGCACCAATGTTGTTAATAACTGTCTCTCAAGATCCCTTTCGCTGTATCCATTTTCCAGTCCAGCCGCTTTCCACCACAAACTCACCCTCCATTTGATTTCTTCTATGGCCGCCCCTTTATCTACTTGCTTACCTTGAAAGACAACCGCATTTCGAACTTTCCAAATTGTCCATATGATTGTCAGCCCTATAAGAACCCATCCTTCCCAACAGCTGTGATTTGGACAACCATTCATCCACCAGTCTATTAACCCCAACACCCTTCCTGGTATAGCCCACTTTACTCCAAAAAAAAGCCACTCCTTGGTACCACAAATGCCTAGCGAATTCACATCTACAAAAAAGATGATCTTCCGACTCCACCTCCTTTGCACAACAAGGGCAAAGAGCTCCCTCAGGCTGAACGCATCCTCTACGGAGAAGTGTTTCCCTCACCGACAATCCATTTTGAATTAACTTCCAAGCTAACACCTTCGCCTTCATCGGGGCCTTTATTTTCCAAAAAATTCTCCACTGACGTTGTGAGGTAGCCACGTCCATCCCTGATTCTCTCACCCAGCAAGACCGTGTTGTAACTCCCCTCTTTCAACCAAACCACCCTATCCTTCATATGACGACTCAACTGTGACCGCCCCAGTACTATTAAAAATTCCTCCCAAACCTCCTTCTCCCAATCGAACAACCCTCTTCTTAATTGAACTTTCCAGCTCCACTCTATCCCTGACCAACTCCCATACTCCGCGATCATTCCCCCTTTATTGACAGCTAGTGCAAAAATTCTAGGATATAACTCGCTCAACGACATACCTTCCTCAACCCAAATATCCTCCCAAAATTGAGTATCCGCTCCATTCCCCACCAATATCCGGAATCCAACCCCCTGATCACCCCCATCCAGATTATTCCAAGACTGAACATATATTACCCCAAATAGAACGACATACCTTAACGTTCGAAATCAGTGGAGCTTTATGTCCGTAGTATTTCGAATCTATCACCATCTTCCACAGGGTCTTTTCGTTTCCAAATGCCACTTCCATTTAAGCAACAAAGCCGAATTAATCTTCCTGACATTCCACACCCCCAAGCCACCGTCTTTCTCCTGTGTCTGCGTATTTTTTCCCACCCTCAATTGTCCACGAGTTATTAAAAATTTGGATATATTCAAATTTTAATTGATATTTTAAAATTCAAATTGAATATTTTCAGATTTTCAAAGCATAATTTAAACATCAATTGAATACCCCAGATTTGGTAGTATTATTTATAATTTGAATTGAATGCCTTCAGATTTTTAACATCTCAATTTTTGTTTTGGTAAACAGTGACACTCATGTGTCGGCAAATGTGTGTGGGAGCCCAAACCACACAAATTACAAAGGGGGATAAAGGGGAGGGGATAGGGGGCCGGGTGGGGATCGAACTCACAACCTATGGTTGAGAGAAGGGGGACTTGACCACTAGGGTAAGTCCCCAACCCCATTTTTAACATCTCAATTGAATACATGCAGATTTAAAAAAATCCAAAAAAAATAATAATTATAAAATCTAATTGAATACGCACCCCTATTTTTAATGTTATTTAATTTTTCTTTCTGTTGTGTTTTACGATTTCCCGGGCAATACCGTTTTCTAACGTCCAGTCGTCCACTACTTCCAAAATGAAAAAGGATCACTGTCCAACAGTGCCAGTTTATGGATTTAGATTCATCATGGCACCAGAAGTCTATTTTAAAATATCATGATTTTCAATTTTTTTAATATAATGTTTGTGATTTTTTTATTTTTTTTTGCTTCAATCATTTTTCTAGGTTCTTTGGTCTTTGCATCTATCCTAGATTGTAAGAAGGCTGTAGGGTTGAGTTAGACTTGGCCTTCTAATTTAGGTAGAGTGGGACTATTTAGTTGCCACTAGAAACTATCGCATCATTTGTAGTTTAAAATTGGAGCAGGTTGGTTGCGGTCCTTCCTGAGTTCTTTCAACATGCCTAATGCCTTCACAAGCAGCCTTAGGGCATCATATGTTGTAACTTGTAACAATTCCTGTCATACCTGATCATCCATTTCTTTAACTAGTGTTCGTTCATCCCTTATCAGCATGGATGTGGTATGTTGTTTCTGTGTCTCTATGAGTGCCTTCTTTCCCTCGTCGGACCACACATTGAATCTATTAAAATTTAACCAAGGAAATTACTCCATCCGTTGTCTGTCGTAAATTGGTTCTTGAATTTTGTGGATTGAGCATCATTTAAGTCCTTATTATCATTGAAATAAAGACGTGACAATAATACTACTCGGAAGCATGTGTCGATCTACATCAGATAAGCATTTTCATCACATATTGACAATTCAGTGATTGAAAGCATACTATGAGGACAACATTTCGGGTTATCAAGAACTGCAATTCACAAGTGAGTGCAATTTCGGATTGACTGGTCATATAGGAAGAAATTCTCACCACATCTACCCAACCCGACGCTGCACAGGACAAATGGCATGGATACATGGATCAGCATGACATCCACTCCATCTCATCACCAGAAGAACTAAAGCGTCTATATACAGGGCAGGATATACTGTACATGAATCCATCAGGTGTGTGTGTGTGCATGCCCTAAAGCTGGACTCTACGGAAGTAATTTACCTGTACAAAAAGAATTAATCAGCCACATGAGCAAGTCATGTCGCTGCCCAAGAAGGTAAATCAAGATCCAAGGCACATATAGCATACGTTGTACCGCATTTCAGGTACAGACTGAAGGGAACCATAAAGACAAAGGAAACTTAAACTAACCAGAACAGACAGAGACAATTCTTTTAGACCACATAATGGACTAGTTTGAATGTGATTTTTAAAATTCATTTATAAGTTCATGTGTCTTAAAAAAACACAGGGTCATGAGGGAAATACTTTCACCCAAGGAAACAGGGAGGGATAATTACATATTATTTTTTCTATTAATGAGGTCATTAGATTATTATTATTATTCGTTGAATTTTTATATTAGAATAAAAGAACGAAGTATATTGAAAAGGAGAGTTCAAGAAAAGTGAGTTGTTTTGGAAGATAATTCAACCGAACAGGGCCATTATCTGAAATGCCTACTTTGAAGGAACTGTGCATTGCAATTGGAAGCAAGCTTAAGTGGTTAGACCCAATTGCCAAAAAATTATATGCATAGCATCATGACTGGCAAAACATTTCCAGGAAGTGAAGGGGTACGTACCCAGACAGGGAAAGGTAAGGTTTGTTGTTCATCAACATACCTGAAAATAACATTATGACTGGAAGAGGGTTACAGTGGCGATGTATCCATTCTTCATCACCTGTATAAAAATATTAATGTATGTCACAAATTGGCAATGAGAATCACAAAAGACTGGAACACAAAAAAAACTCAGACAATTTGGAGAAATGAACCACCTCAAAAGCAACATTTGGGTAACCATATACAAATGTTGATCCAAATGGATTACTAGTAGAACCTTGAGTCTGAATAGCAGCTCGACCGCAGTCACCAAGAATTTCCTGCAGAATGTCATTCATTGTACTCCATTAGATAACCAGCAAAATGGATCTCACTACAATGGAGAATAAATAAACATTTTCAGGTCACTGTTATGAGGTAATTTAAAAGTCTTTATTACGAATAGAGAAAATACGAAACGGAAGTCCTCTTCCGTCCCAGCCTGTAAACAATGATTTCCCCCAAAACACACTTTCTGAAAAAAAAAGCTGCTTTTAGAAATTCCAGTCAAACACAAAAGTTGCTTCTGCTTTTGACTTTTGTTTCTGCTTTTAATTTTGGCTTTTCATTTTTTTAAAAAAGCCCATCCAAACACACTTTCTAACACTTGATTCTATTATATAGACCCCCCAGATACTTAAATTAGACTTCTAATCCCGCTATACTTCTCATCCAATTATAATTAAATATTCTATATAGTAAACTTAATTAATTAATTGCAACTAGTAGACCAAAATGAGTCTGTCTGTCCACTTTCCGTACTCGACGTGAGTACACCTGTTTGTTTTCCTTCCTTCTCCATGATTCTTCCTCGCCATCAGTCACACAAATACTAAATTACTAATTTTCACTTTGTGTCTGATATCCACTTGGAAGGAATAAATATCCAACACACACACGCACAAACACTACTAATTTTAAATAAATGTGCAACATAAATACAGATAGATATATTTAAACAAATTAGTGAAATATATTATCTTGGCTTGCACATTATCTATAAAACTATTTCAACTAATGCAAACAAGACAAGCATGACTCTAAAAAACAACCACATACACATTATATTGGTTAAACTCAGTTGGCAAATCTATTGCATTACATAGTGTTTGTGAGATTCAATTCCACGTGTCCTTATGTAAGTCAATTGTAGCAAAGAAATAAAACAAAAATAAATAAATAAAATCCTTGTAAAAAATATTCATGAATTTAAATTTGTGAGTAACTCATGGTGAATAAAAGTAAATGTTTAAAAACTCAAAATCTTCTAAATCATTCAAAAATCACAGTATCATGCTAGTTTAAAGATATCAATTAATAATGTTAATGAAACCCTTACAAATTCCGATTGGCTTAACTGCCACATTACATAGTATGGATCTAAAATTCAGTTCCATGATGATGATGATGATGATGATATACTTATGAATGTATTTTTAAATAATTCATAGTTAATAAAATTAAATAATTTAAAAACCACAAATCCTATAAATCTATTTCAATTATAATCTTAATTATGAAATAAAAATAAAATTAGATAACTATCTTTTTGTAGACATCCATTTCAAACAATTGTGTATCTCCCTACGCCAATAAATAAATAAATACTATGATTTTGAAAAAATAATCTTGGTTCGAAAATCCCATCACAAAAATGTATACCTTAATAAATAAGAGAAGAAAAAAATGGCAAAAGGTCGAATTTGGCACTATTGATGGAGGTCAATGGTGCCAATTCAGCCACTTTTCCCATCTAGGATATATATATATATATATATATTTTTTTTTCTTCTTTTTTTTTTTGGGTGTTTGGGGGGGGGGGGGGGGGGGGGGAGGCGGATCTAAGATATCACCTTGACTTGTTCCCACTTAGTGCTTGGCGTGATGGCACATTTCGAGGTATTCACATTCTTAGAAAATGAACCAACTGAAAAAATTTCAATCAAAAATAACTCTGAGTTAGTGTTCTTATCAAATGAACCAACCGGAGGAAAAAAAAATCCAATCATAAATAAATCTGAGTCAGTATTCATACACAGTAGAAAGAGATATAGGGAAGCAAATCACTTACAATCAGAACTGTATATCAAAAAGTTGCATTTCATGTATGAGTTGAAATCCGGATGCCCGGGGTAGTTGGTATGCAGAACAAACTTCTTAATTTTATGGGTCTACAATACAATAAAAGATAGTCTCAATATATTATCTAGAATAACAGTATATCAAAAATGGCATGTCATAACAAAAAAGAAAGTACCTGCCCATCAAATAAAATGTCCAAGCCACGTTTGAAATAATTATAGAAGTAATCCCCACAGAGTGTCGTTCGGGGTCGAGGATCTGAAGCTGAATGGATTACCATTTGGTCCACCTGTGCCACACAAAGAAACCACAGATGTAATTTAACAACAACAAAAGTTGCAGGTACAAACAAAAAATTTCAAACAGGAGTTCCTACACTAGGTAATACCTGTTTCTGATGAATACCGCAAGGTCGTCCCAATTCAGTCCATGCATCCTAAATTAAATAAGGAGAACAAGAAAAATTACACCTAATTGAAGAAACATGTTTTCCCTTAACTGACTAGATTTTACTCAGACAGAAAGAAACCCTAATGCTTGCCTAGTCAACAATGAAAAGCTTGAAACTTCACAAGAATAAATTGATAATGCATGAAATTCATACCTGTGGCGAAGCACCAAAAGGGATACGCTGAGACCCAACTGTAAACCACAATTCTTCCCCTAACTAAACAATATAGATGAGGAATGGGATAAGTGTACTTGAAATGCAGTATGCATATGTATACACAGGCATAGCTAGCTATAGGCATGCTCATATGCATGGCGAGAGGTTCAATATTTATCACAAGAAAAAAGAACCTAATTTAACAAAAAAAAAAGTAAATAAATATGTATATGAATTTGTTAGTCCCTCAGCCACATATTTTTCATTCAACAAAGAAAACGAATATGACCTTCACTTGCACTTCTTCCATGTAAAGGCTGCCAGATGGCAATGGAGGTACAGATGCCTTAGCCATTGAAGATCCTACACCAACCTTACTGTCTGTTGAAGAATCATATATCGATACACGGCATGTAACTGGAGTTGTGCCGTCAGGAAACTCCAAGGGCAGTTCCGCTTTTGAAACACCCAGTAGTGAGAAACCATTCAGTATCATGAGTACACAATTTTGTTTAATCAAAACAAAAAGGACCGGTTCAATTATAAACGAATTACCTTCTCGATCCAGACAACACTCTGCATATTGCGAGGGGATAGGAAATGCAAATGACAAACCCTGCAGAATACAGCCAGAGAAATTACCAACATATTCCTTGGACAAAAGGATATTAAAGAAGATGTTCCATATGGTGGCCAAACTTACTGGGTAAAATAGAGTGTAAACCCCCCTTTCCTTATCATATATACCTGGGTAAGTTGGTCCAAACAAAGCATAGACAGCAACGAAAGTTGCAAGAGTAGAGGGTCCCCTAGAAGTAGAGCACTCTTGTAATGGGAATTTAAAAACATTAAAGGTAAGAAATTTAAATGTAAAGGCAAAGACATACCCGATAAACGCAGTAGCATATCGCATCTGAAGCCGCTTGACGTCAAAAATTTCTATTAGACGAAGCCTCTGTATAAACGACAGTTGAAAAAATATCTCCAATTATATGAATAATCAGAATTAGTAATGGAGTTGATACGCAACTTAAAAACTGGTATAACGAAACTTCCATCTAAAACTACTGAGTTTCAATCTTGTATGGCGGGGAAAAGAAAAGTTATTTTCCAAGTAAACCATCATGTAATACCTGTGACCAAGGATCAAATCGAAGATGAAACCCATGATCAGGGAAGCTAATGACAATGTCAAGTTTCAGAGGCTCCTGCAGAAAACATGCATTTGAATTAGAAGCAGTAAAATTCTCTTATAAGTAATTGTGCAGTAGTTACAAGCACTTTATATACCACTGAGAAATGTGGAAATCTTACAGAAGATAATAATGCAAAGTCATTCAATTCCTGAAGCAACAAACTTACAACAAAAACAACTGTGCAATAAATAAATGAAAAAACTCTAACAAATCTAGATCTTGGTGTCATATATAAACAAAGGATAGATTTGATGAAATGAATGATATTTGAGCACGCCTAAAGTTTGACGAATTTTAAACAAATGAATGACATAAACAAACGACACCATGCATCACATCTCAATACCTAAAATTCAGAAAATACTTATGAATAAGTCAACAAGAAGCAGCGATATGAACATGGAATAAAACAAAATAATGCACCTAATCAACAAGCACAAAGATAACAAATGGATTTATTCCATAGGCCAGTACTATAAACCAACACATATCATAATCACATCCACAATGCAACAATTGCTCGAACACATACCGCAGAACCCTAATAAACAGAACAACTAGCTAAGCACTATACATTACAAAGAACCAGATATATCTAGTATCCACTTTAAATTATGAAGGAAGCCAACCGAACCTCATCATAGTACTTGACATGAACGACATCGTAAACTGTCGGTTGCTGCTCTATTTGAGCAAAGGCTTCACATATTGGCATCCCTGACATTCCATCACAACAAATATGTCAATACTAGATATATATATCTATATATATATATATATATATATATATATATAGATAGATAGATAGATATGTATACATAATAAACCCCACAAAAAATCAAACAATTGAATAAGTAAAACTAAACAAGATACTCTTCATTTCTAAACATCCTAATCACGAAACACCAAAGATGTAAAAACAGATCATCAGTGAAAATATAAAAAAATACCCGAGGATTGAACAGAAACCCCAGGGAACGTTAATTGATTACCAAAAATCATTAACCTCAGTCAACTCCCGATCCAAATTAAAGTTGAATCGATTTCAAGTTTCATCCATAAATAATAGAGAAGAATTAAAGTTGAATCAATTTCAAGTTTCATCCATAAATAAGAGGGGGGGGGGGGGGGGTGGTTGGGAGTAAGGGGAGTAAGGAATTAGGGTTTACCGAGAGAGAAAGGGCAAGTTTCATCCATAATAATAGAGAAGAATTAAAGTTGAATCAATTTCAAGTTTCATCCATAAATAAGGGGGGGGGGGGGGGGGGGGGGGGGGTGGTTTGGGAGTAAGGGGAGTAAGGAATTAGGGTTTACCGAGAGAGAAAGGGCCGATGCCGAGACCGGGACGAAGATCGAGCACGATGGAGCCCATGGCCGTGCCCTCGCACCGGCGGCGTGTTCTCTGCATCTTTGCCAACTGTAGGTAACGATCAGAGAGGGTGATGGGAAAGTGAACGACCGGTGGGCGGTGGGAGTCGGATTGGAAGCGAGAAGACTTGAAGAATCAAAACGAAGGGGCGGAAGGAAATTCGGAAGGAGAAGGTTGTTTAACTCTAGCAAGCAATTGATTAGAGACGCTATTATGTAGTATCATCATTCCTAATCCTCATCATCTAAATAACGTAAACCATTTTAAATTTATTTCTTTTGCGTTAGCTTTTCTTTTTCGTTTTCTTTTCTTTTTTTTTTTTTTTTCTTTTTTGGTGGTATAAGACTATCTTTAACCATGACCACCCAACCACTCAATCATCCAAACATCTCATTATCATGTAAAATATAAAAGAGGTAATAACTAAAATAGGCCACCAGAAGGAGTCATTTCCACTTTTGGGCCACGATATTTTGATTTAATAAAATAGGCCACTAGAAGGATTTCGGGCCTGAATTTAGGCCATTGGGCTGGAATTCGGGCCGCGATGGCCTAAAAGTGGAAATGACTACTTCTGGTGGCCTATTTTAGTTTCTTCCAATTATTTTTAAATTTTATGTAATTAAAATAAATAATACTCATTCAGTGTCATTATTTATTTCATATTTTCTTTTTTTCTTGTTCAATATTTTATTTCATTTTCATTTAAAAAATAATTAACTATTAATCGTCAAACATACCCATCCCTCACATTAATAAATAAATATATTAAACTTTTAATTACCCACTACCATTAATAATTCCAGTCCACCCTATAACCACATATCAGTAAATCACAAATAAATAAATTAATTAAAATTGTGGGTTTGAGCACTTACTCCAGTGATAAGTCCCCCAACTCCAACCCATACGTTGGGGTTCGAATTCTCATCCGGTCTCCTATCCCTCTCCTTTGTAATTTTGTGGCTTGGGCTCCCACCACTCGTTCAAGGCCTTCAATGGCTCCTCAAAAAAAAAAAAATTAAATTGTAGCTCATTACAATCATATTATATAAATTTTTAAGTTACCTTTTTTTAACACTATTAATAGGACGGAGGGAGTAGTATAAGAAATAAAATAAATATTAGTTCAAATATATTATAAAATAAGTAAAACAAAGACATATTCAAATAAATTATAAAGTAAAAATAAACATGTTTTATTATAAGTATCCCAAAATTTTCGGACATGGTATTTTATGTAGGAATAATTAGTATTAAATGAAAGGAATTTTTCGGACATGGGTATGTTTGACAATTAATATTTAATTATTTTAAAATGGAAATGAAATAAAAAATGGAACAAGAAAAAAAAAAGTAGGACATAATGTCACAGAATGAGTATTATTTATTTTAATTACATAAAATAAAAAATAATTCAAAAAAACTAAAATAGGCCACCAGAAAGAGTCATTTCCACTTTTAGGCCATCGTGGCCCGAATTCCAGCCCAATGGCCTAAATTCAGGCCCAAAATCCTTCTAATGGCCTATTTTCCTAAATCAAAATATGGTGGCCCAAAAGTGGAAATGACTCCTTCTGGTGGCCTATTTTAGTTATTACCTCAATATAAAAACAACATAGCCTAACCCACACACACTTTCCCTCCAACCCTTCTTTCTCTCACAATTCAACAATTAAAATTCTCTCTTTCACACACCAAAATAATTTCGAAAATGTCATTTTCAATAAAAAAAATCCGAAAATTCCCTCTTCAAGCTCATTTTTGTGTTTTTTATGCATTTATTATGTTGCATGTATTATTAGTGTATTTCATTTCATGACTTCTCCACTTCTTCATATTCATCTACTATAAATATATGCCCTCCTTTGTAGCTATTCTTGCATAATTCAAAAGGTGCTCTCCATTCTTTTAGATTTCTCATTTTCTTTGTTCTCATATTCCCTGTTTTTTTCTTCATTTTTTCTTCTATTTCGTGTACAAGTTTGGCTAACGTGTTGTTATTATAGTTGCATGCATTTTATTATGTTCATTTTATTATGTTCCACTCTTTTAATCCATTTTTCTTCTGGTTTTTTTACAGGCATCATCGAATGTTGTTTTGCTATTGTGTTTCCCTCGCTATCACCAGGTTATCAAAGTCGTTCTATTAGCAATATTATCAAATAAATTTTTATATAGTTTATTATTAAGAATTTATATTGTGTTATCATTTGTTTATTTTTTTTTATTTTTTTCTCATTTGAAATGCAGTGATGTCTTTCGAAAATGTTGGATGGGTGAGTGGCTTGAGTGCGTGCGCATCAATGTTCTTCCCGAAAAGAGATCTTGGCAAAGGTGCAAAGGCATTTATAACCTACATACGTGATAAGAAGATGGTCCCTTGGGATGAAGAAGACCTAGAGACATTTAGGTTTACCTTGGAATTTTTTCATGTTGCTGAGAATGAGATGGAAATCGTTTATGTATCCTCTGACTTCATTGACGAGATGAAAGCTATCCTTTATCGGGCGAAGGCAGCGTTGAATCGTTGGAAAGAGACTATGAATGTTGAATCTTATTTTTTCCGAGTTCCATATTCGACTGTCGAAAGCACTATCATATTTATGGAGTCTTTTTTTTAAAAAATATCGGACATTTTTTTCAATGATTTCGTTCCTTATATCGCCAGATTAGATGATATTTGGTTTGTGGATGTCCGGCCTCGACTTCGAAGAATGTTGGCTAAATATGGCCCCTGATTATATGATTATGATATGTAATTTTTCATTTAATTTCATTCTCCAATATGTATTAACACAATTTGTGACTAAAATTATTATTTTATAAAAATTGTGTTTCATATTTAAATTTTTGGGAATCCAGTGTTTATTTGAATGGTATATTTTAAAATTTAAATTTGTATATTAGAAAATGTAATGTCTACTTAACAATAAATAATTTTATTTAAATAATATTTATTTTTTAAGATCTATTCGATTTGTTAAGATGTACATAAAATAAGCAGGACCAATATTGCAAGTTCCAATATTTGTGACCTTTTGTTAATGAATTTGATTATAGGTGTTGGATTTGAGTTTTTGATTTTTATTCTTCATTCCCGTGTAATTATATTGATGTTAGTGTTCTGTATTTTCAAAAAAAATTTTGTCGGTCAACTTTTTAATTTCATTTGAAGATGTAAGGTTTACCTATCAATCAATCCATTTTGCATATTTGAAATTTTGTATTCTATTTAAAATATATTAATTTCGAAAATAGAGGTGCTCCTGATATTTATCTTGCATTTTAACGTTTGAAATATCGGTGCCAAATATAAATTTCATAAATAATATAAATTTCAATGTTTCATCGATATACCATCCTTTAATAAATGCATTTTTTTATGTATTTATAATTTATTATTTCTTTATTTTCCTTAATTTATGTTAGATGAAAAAATTCCTTTTTTGTATAGGTTCTTTCACTTCATGAAGTATGAGATTTTGATTTCGGACGTTGAAGCCATCCCTATGACACGTTAATTACAGGACTAATTTCAAAAATGAACAAATTCATTTTATTATTTAGGTTCATGCATGTTATGAATGCTAAACCTATTATTTAATTTAGTAAAAATTGTGTTTTAAAACATATTTATGTCGATCAAGTGTTTTGTGGAATGTTATAATTTAAAAATAAACTTTGTGTATTGGAAAATGTAGTCTCTGCATAACATTAAATCCATTTCAATTTATATGACTAAATTATAAATTCTATTTAAAAATATAATAAATATTTCTCTTGGGTATACAAAACATTAAACATTGGAATTTTACTTATTAATACATGTTATTTATTTAGTGACCTTTTAAATCCTGTCATTCAATATTCAACGTACACAAAATTTTGTAATTTTTTTTACTTCTTTGTAGTTTGGATCCTTCAATGTTAAATTATGAGTAACTTCTGGGTATATGATGATGAAATGTAAATTTTTGTGTCATGATTGAATATGGGGTACTGAGAAGATTGGTTAATTCCCCTTTGGTTCTTAAATCATTATAATGATTTTTAGCTTTATGTTTGATTGTGATAATTTAGTTTGTTTATACGATACTTGAGAAATCTAACACTATAATTTTATTCATTTAAATTATGTATTAAAATTTATTTGTGTCGGTCAAGTGTTTACAATTTAATTTTAAACATTGGAAAATGTGGTGTCTACGTATTAATAAATCAATTTCAATTCATAAGCTTAAATTAATAATTCTATTTAATTAATATTACTTTTTAAAATTTAACGTATACTCGATATTCATATTTTCTTTTTAGTGTACTATCTATCGAGGCAAAATTTATATTTCATACGTACTGAAAATTTTAAAATTCCATAAATATATCATCGTTGAATAAATGCATTTTTATTTTTACTATTCATTTATAAACTATTGTTCGTCTTATTTCATGTTTGATTATTAACTTTTTTTTCATATATAAATGTGCGTGCATAACATGAATTCTAATATTTCTAATAAATGCAGTCCAACATTCTTTATGTTTTGGAATTCAATTCTGTCATTGACCTTTTAATTTTTGGCTCTTCATCATTCTGTTATTGATTTTATCGAATGTATTACATAATGGGGACTAATAGTGCAAATTCCAATTTCGGGATTGAAATTTGTGTTTGAATGTGTACATTAGGAATGTTCGTTGAATTTCCATTGTTTTTTCTACAACTTGAATGTAATATAAATATTTATCAAATTTTAATGCAGAAAATAGTTGGAGATTTGGTCATACTTAATTCTATTGGAAATTGTAATTTTACATAATGATATCTGTTTTTCACTTTGAATTCTTTAATTTTTCTAGAACAAAGATATATTCATTTTCTAATGATTATAGCTTCATGCAATTGTTGTGACCTTTTGTATTATGACTCTTCATTGTCCCTTGATTCTTTTCTATGTTGTACTCTAATTCCGACAGTTTTTATTCCAATTTGCCGTTTCTGTGTTTCTTTGATAATGTTTATCTTTAAATGAAATAATTATTAAGTTTTTAATTATTCGGTGTTTGTGGTGTTTTTGTAAAATTAAAAGAAATTTGAAATGGATAAAGTAAGGTTGCATCTTTAAGGTTATTATTATATCTTCGGAATGTTGCTTCTTGAAGTGGAAATAGCGGTCCAGTATTGAGGTGACTAATATCTACCTCTACCTATTTAATAAATTCTCTTCATCATTAGGGTTCCTTTCTCCTTGGTGTTGTTTGCTTTGGGAATTCATCCGCTTTTCAATGCCTCTCTGTTTTTTGTTTTCTTTGCGTGTGAATGCCCTTCTGAGATACTAATTCCATAGTTGGTTACGGTGTGCATTTTTGGGAAGGAGTTTGATCGTGCTCTATTACGGTATGTTATTTTAAAGTTATGTCTCCGTTGATTTTTTGCTCTGTTGTTGATTGTATGGTTTTTTTGCACTCATCTTTTGCTAACTCTTTTTATTTACTGCGAAATAGTAATTTTGGTTTATTTGCTTTGAATCTCTCTGTCATTTTTGTCTTTTCTTCGAACTGAATCGATATATCGTTCTGCACCTTTCGGCTTTCGTTATATGCCTTTTCATTTTTGTGTTTAGAATTCCATTAAATTGAAAATAATGTACTAATTACCTTGGAATTTTTTATTAATATGTTCCCATTTGTCTCTTATGTTATTGCGACTTTGCTTGATTGTTCTTCGATTACTATTGGAGATGGAAACACCGGATTCTTCCAATATCGATCTTCAGATATCCGATGGAGAAGAATCACTGTCCGATTCAGGCAGCTCTGCATCAATTTTTAGTATATATGCACTTGGTCGATTCAGTGTGGCTAGTTAGGATATTTCTTATACTTCTATTAATTTTTTTATGTCAGTCTTTTATTTATATTAATTGTGTCTTTTTATCCGGTATGTTCCTTTTGATCTTGATAACATAGATTGTACATAGTTCCATGTTTTGTATTGTATTTATTTGTTTTAGGGTAATGTTATTGGCGAGAGTACTGTCTCCGGCGTCACGACTTTAATGGACATGCCGCCAGAGATACTGAATGAGATTGCGGCTAAAGTATCCGAGGATTCGTTGGGTTGTTTGTTCAATATGGCATTCAGGTAAGTTTCATCAAGGTTTTTATGTATCAATTAAAGGTTTTGTATTATGATCTTGGTATAATCTGTCGTACATTTTTCTCATAATTGTTGAATATGAACGCAGCTGCAAAACTCTTTTCAAGGCTGCACAGTCTGAGCAGGTGTTCGTTCGATGCTCGATGGATTCATTTGTTGATACAATGTTGTTTGACTTGACAGGGAATATGCTGGATTTTCATAATATTTGCTTCATTGCAAAGAATGTAACACCCCGGTTTTTGATAACCCAGGTCGGGGTGTCACCGCCACACCTCCTAATAAGACACGGTTTCTCCGGCTTACTAAAGAGATGCAAGGCTAGGTATTGCAACATTTAAAACATTTAAAGCATTCAAAACAACCCATGCAATATAGTTCGAAAATAATAATATCATAGCGCAGCGGAAATAATATTTAAGTATAGTATTGCAGCGGAAAATGTAAATAGGGCCGACATGGCCAAAACACGAGTTAAACAGGCCCGTTCATAATATAGTCTAACGTACGAATTTAAAAGAAACAAAATAATGTTTTCCCCAAAAGATAAAGTTCCCATGCATGAGGTGCTCATGTTCACTCTACATACTCTGTAAGAAAAAGAAATAAAAAGAAATGGTTTGGTCAGCACAACTTGCTGAGTAAGTTAACACATGCATGATCGTAGGGTTTAAAAGCCATCAATTTAATAATTAAATAAAAGCATGATAATAACATAATATTTAATTTAATCTAATCAACTACCAATTGCATAATTTATTTCAGGGCTTCATTTAACAACACATTTCGCATGATTTAAAATAATAGCCATAATTTAAATAAAGCATTTAAATAATTTAATTGGACAACAACATAATTTAATTTAATTTAATTTAATTTAATATCCCCATTACATCCCAGATTTAGTATTTCATGTATTTCACGATTGCATCGCAATCTCAACAAGTTTAGCCGGTAGCCCGGCGGCCGCAACCGTATCAGCCATACCCAGTACCACTCCGGAGCCTCGGGAAACCCATGTGGATATTCGCGAGAGTGTAGGCTCTAAATCTCATGCCGTTTTGGCAATATCATATCTCAATTTCAGCGCGCGGGGTCACCATCGTCCATTAAGGCACGAAGTGAATCGTTAGGGGGCACCCTGCAGAGCACTCACCCCTAATTTTAATTTATCAAGTTTGTAAGGGGATTTATTTTCAAAAATCTGATTTCAATTTTATTTATTTAAAAATAATATTCCAACTCATTTCAACCCTAAAGGTTAATTTCATGTTTCAACAAGATTTCAAGGTTTGACTTCCGGTAAACCACAGTTTACTCTAAAATTCGTCTAAAATCAGATTTAATTCCAAAAATTCCGAAATTTCACGACTGACTCAGAAACGTCAAGATCTACAACTTTCATGTTTTAACTTTTTCAATCCGAGATACCAAAATAGGTCAAAAACACCAATTTTCACAGAAGCACAATTCTGTCCGAATTTCATATGTCACAGTTTAAAGATTTCGAATTCTACCATAGCAATTCAACTCCAAATTTGATGAAATTTTACAGAGACCATTTTAAGACAATTATCTACAACTTTCATGTTCGGCTAAAGATCTAAATCGGTCTGGAACCTATGTCAAAAACGTGATCAAGATCGGACCTAAGTTCTGTCAAGAATTTCAAGATCTAGATTCAAGCAGTTCGGTTTTGGTTAGATTTCACATATCAAATCGTCTCTAAAAATTCTAAAACTTTTACAGTAGATAGATCTAAGCCTTAGGAACATTTTTTATGTTTTAAGTTTTTCCGTTTGAAGTTGTTTTAAGGTTCGGAAAAATTAGGCAAAACTATTGCACCGTGAAGAATCATACGTTGACAGATTTACGATCTCTTGTTAAATCTTTTAGTTTCGAACATTTTAAATCCCTCCCAAAACCATGTAATGTTAACTTACTGATTTGTGAACGTCCGGGATGTCTATTTCGAAGGCGTGGCTTCCATTTCACCGTTTCTCCTCTCCGTTCGTCGGGTTCTACGTTCACACGTCGGAGATCCTTTGATTTTCGTCCAAAAGCTGCTGTCTTGGTGTTTGATGCCTTCGTAGACTCTGGGATTACGACTTTGTGCATAGAGAGTATTGTAGGGTTTTTGAAAAGGGTTTAGGGTCAGTCAAGAGGGTTATTTATAGAGGTTAGGACCTAGGGGGACGTCCAAGTCCGCCTCTAAGAGTCTGGAGTCGAAGGATGTTCAACCGAAAGTCGAAAAATCCGCGTTCGGGCGAGAGATTCACGCAACGGGCGAATCTGTCGCGTGGCGCGGTCGTGGCGCGCCCTCCTTTGTTCGACCGCGCGGCCACCGCGCCGAGCTCGCCTGGACTTCGGTCCGGGCGGGTCGTGCGATCCGTCGTGGTTTTCCTCCTCTCTTTCGGATTTCTATCCCTCTATGTTCCCGTTTTATGATCTTCGGGGTCTCTCCGGGTTTCTACTTTCTCTCTAAGTTTTTACTCGGGTCTAATTGGATGTTTGGACTCGAATTCTCGAGTTCATTGGTGTCGTGTTCCGGTGTATAATTTATTTACCTTTAATCCATCCTTTTTATTTAATTAAATTCCTTTAATTCTTTTTTAAGTAAAATCTCATTTCTCATTTCATTATCTTTATTTATTTATTTATTTACTGGATTTATTTATTTATGGTATTTATTTTATTTATTGTTTTATTTTATGTTGGAAAATTCTCGGGTATTACAGTCTACCCTCCTTAAGAATCAACTTCGTCCTCGAAGTTGTGTTTCGTCTTTTCTCGTGCTAAGGTCTTTTTGTTTATTTTATTAATTTGTGACTGAACTTAGAATTAAGACTTCTAAGCTGCCTACGTACCCGGTTAAGGGATCAAGCCATAAACGTAGTTCAAGAGTTTACAACAATGTACGAAAATTAGGTGGTATGACATCCTCTCCCCCTTAAGATTGCAGTTATGTCCCCATAACTGTGTCGGTATCGGTTTGGAACAATGTCGGGTATCGTTCTCTCATGTCGGATTCTACTTCCCAAGTTGCCGTCTCACTTTCGTGGTTCGACCAAAGAACTTTGACCATTTTGACTGTTTTATTCATCGTTACTCGTTCCTTAGTGTCGAGAATACGCACTGGGACTTCTTCATAAGTCAAATCTTCATCGAGCTCAATTATCTCTAGTTGAAGTACATGTGTCGGGTCCGGCACATACTTCTTTATTTGTGAGACATGGAAGACATTGTGAACTCGATCTAATTGTGGCGGTAAAGCCAATCGGTAGGCTAGAGTTCCGACTCGTTCTAGAATTTCGTAAGGTCCTATATATCTAGGACTTAACTTTCCTCGTTTGCCAAAGCGCATCACCCCCTTCATGGGTGATATCTTTAGCATGACCCTATCTCCCACTTGAAATTCTAGGTCTCGTCGTCTCACGTCGGCATAACTCTTTTGACGGTCTTGAGCGGCTTTCATTTTTCCTTGAATCACTTTGATTTGTTGAGCCATGTCTTCGATAAGTTGTGGTCCCACTACCACTGACTTATCGTTTTCTTCCCAGCTCAACGGGCTTCGGCACTTTCGTCCATACAACGCTTCGAAAGGTGCCATGCCAATGCTAGCATGATAGCTATTATTATAGGAGAACTCGATTAAGGGTAAATGGGATTCCCAATTTCCCTTAAATTCCAACACGCATGCTCTCAGCATGTCTTCTAGTGTTTGGATTGTTCTCTCGGTTTGACCATCCGTCATTAGGTGGAATGCGGTGCTCATTTTGTTTTGAGTACCGAGAGTTTTTTGTAACTCCGTCCAGAAATGAGAGACAAACCTACTGTCTCTATCGGAAATGATATCATGTGGTACTCCATGTCGTCGTACCACATTATCAATGTAGGCTCGGGCCAATTGGTCCATAGTCCACGTGTCTTTCATTGGGATAAATAAGGCCGTCTTCGTTAGCCTATCCACAATCACCCAAATTTTGTTCATGCCTTTAGGTGATCGGGGTAATCCCGAGACAAAGTCCATTGAGATGCTATCCCACTTCCAACTTGGATTCTCTAGTGGTCGCATCAATCCTAGGGGTTTATGTCGCACTGCCTTAACCCTTTGGCAGGTGAGACATTTCGCTACGAAGTTTGCCACTTCCTTCTTCATTCCCGGCCACCAATAGATCTTCTTCAGATCTTTGTATAGCTTGTCACCTCCGGGATGTACGGAATATGGCGTGTTGTGTCCTTCCTCCATCAACCTTTGCTTCAATTCGGCACATTTAAGGGGCACACACCATCTCCCTTTAAAACGGATGCTTCCATCCTCGTGGACAGCAAATCCTATTGCCCTTCCTTCGGCAATATATCCCCTTATCTTCTCGAGTTTCGCATCGCCCGGTTGGGCGAGCTTAATCTCGTCCAATATTGGAGTTTCTACGACCATAGCATTGATCATTTCACTCACTGTGCCAGGATGCACAAGTTCTAACTCCAATCTTGCTAAATCCAAGTACAATGCCGGCGGAATTACCAACGAGTTCGTCACGTGTTGGGTTTTCCGACTTAGGGCATCGGCTACCACATTCGCCTTCCCCTCGTGGTAGGCTATCTCCAAATCGTAGTCCTTGATAAGTTCCAACCACCTTCGCTGTCTCAAATTCAACTCCTTCTGAGTGAATATATATTTCAAGCTCTTGTGGTCGGTGAACATTCGACACTTCCGCCCATAAAGATAATGTCTCCATATCTTTAGAGCGAAAACGACCGCTGCCAACTCCAGGTCATGTGTCGGATAATTCTCCTCATGAGGTTTCAGTTGGCGTGATGCATAGGCTACGACTCTCGAGTCTTGCATCAAGACGCAACCTAGACCTTCCTTCGAAGCATCGCTATATACTTCGAAGTCACCGTTCTCTGATGGTAGTGTTAATACGGGTGTGGTTGTGAGTCCTTTATTCAATTCTTGAAATGCAGTCTCACACGCTTCGGTCCACTCGTATTTTGCTCCTTTCTTCAGTAGCTGGGTCAAAGGACGTGCAATCCTTGAAAAGTCCTTCACGAATCGTCTATAATACCCGGCTAATCCAAGGAAACTCCTTATTTCCGTTGGACTCTTCGGAGTTGCCCACTCCGTCACGGCAACCTTTGCCGGATCCACTGATACTCCATCAGCAGATACTATGTGTCCGAGAAATGCCACTTCTTTCAACCAGAAATCGCATTTTGACAACTTGCCGTATAGCTGATTTCTTCGCAAGATTTCTAACACTTGATGTAAGTGTTGGGCATGCTCTTCCTCGCTCTTTGAGTAGATCAGGATGTCGTCGATGAACACTACGACGCACTGATCTAACAATTCTCGGAACACATTGTTCATAAGATTCATGAACATGGTCGGAGCATTTATTAACCCGAAGGATAACACTGTGAACTCGTAATGGCCATATTGAGTTTGGAACGCCGTCTTCGGAATGTCTTTCTCGGCAATTCTCAACTGGTGGTACCCAGATCGTAACTCGATCTTCGAGAATACTGAAGCTCCCTTCAGTTGAGCAAATAGATCCTCTATTCTCGGCAGAGGGTATTTATTTTTGATGGTCACCTGGTTCAATCCCCGGTAATCTATGCAAAGACGTAGCCCTCCGTCTTTCGTCTTGACAAATAAAACCGGTGCTCCCCAGGGGGACGTACTCGGTCTTATGTAACCTTTTCCTAACAGTTCCTCGAGTTGTTCCTTTAACTCCTTCATTTCCAGTGGTGCCATCCGGTACGGAGCTTTTGAGACAGGCTCTGTCCCCGGAATGAGATCTATAGTGAATTCAAGATCTCTCTCAGGTGGCATGCCCGGAACGTCCTCAGGGAACACGTTCGGGTATTCTCTTACCACTGGGTTGCTGTCAACCTTGTTCTCTTCCGCCTCAAGGTTGTTCACATAGCACGCATATAGCGCATACCCCTTACGCATCAAGTTACTTAGTTTAAGTGCACTAACGATTTTGTTACTCTTCTTAGGGGGCTGAGAGTAAAAGATAACTCTCTTTCCCCTACTTTTTGACAAGGTGATCTTTTGCTTTTGGCATTCGATCACCGTCTTATACTGGGATAGCCAATCCATCCCCAGTATAATGTCAAAGTCTCTTAAGTTAAATTCTACTAAGTTCGCGAAGAATTCTACATTCTTTATCACTATAGGAATTCCATTATATCGTTTAGCGCAAGACACTACTTCTCTAGAAGGCAATTGAATTCCTAAGCTAATTCTCTCGCACTTAGGTAGATCTAACTCAGGCACTATTCTTGATGCTGTAATTGAGCAACTAGCTCCAGAATCAAATAGAATTCTAAGGGGTGTATTCAAAACATGAAATGTACCCGCCATCACTTCTCCTTGAGTAGGCACGTCCGCTTGATTAACCACGTTAAGCCTCCCCATAGGGCGTCCTTGATTGCCCTGCTGATTCGCATTCGGCTGCTGATTTTGCTGTTGGTTTTGGTTCTGAGGGGGCGGAGGTCGTTGGTTCTGATTCTGGTTCTGCGGCCTATTTTGAGGGGGTCTGTACCCCTGGTTATTCCCGTTTCGCCCGTTTTGATTTTTGAGGTTGTTCTTGCCCCGTGACCAAATCGTCCCTTTTTGTTATGTTCTCGACCCTTGTTCGGCAATCCCGTTGAACGTGACCCATTCGACCACAACGGAAACAGGCGCCCTGTTGCGGGCATCCCCTCGCCAGATGGGGTCGTCCACATCTCGGGCAAGGTGGTACCGGATCTTCTTGGTTGAACCTTCTCCCAGTGTTGTTTTGTTGGGGCCTATTTGAACCTCTCCGCTGTTCGTTCCTTCCAGTGTTGTTCTCGCTCCTCGAGTCCCAGTTTCTCTTGTCTTGGGGACCCCTGCTGGACTCCCCACTCACCCTTCTCTTCAGTTGCTGCACACGCGCTACTGCCACAGCGCGGTCATACACAGCTTGCAAATCGGGGTAGTGTACCCCCGCGATCACCTCGCGAACAGACAGGTTCAATCCCATCTCAAACTTCTGTGCTTTCTCTGCATCCGTGGGTACGAGTCTTGGTGCGAATCTCACCAGTTCCTTGAAACGTGTGTAGTATTCTTGCACAGTTTGGCCTCCTTGCTTCAGCGACAGGAATTCCTCGTACATCGCTGACTTGGTACTCAGGGGATAGAATCGATCCCTGAGCATCTCCATCATTTCCGCCCATGAGTAGGGCTCGTCATCCTCCGTCAATTTGGCTTGTGTCGCCTGCCACCAGTCGTCAGCTTCGCCTCCCAAGTAGTATGAGGCGACGTGCACTCTTTCTCCTTCCGGACATTTAACTGCTCCCAGCAGCTTGTCGAAGGTCCGGATCCACTCCTCCAGTTTAGCTGGATCCTCCTCACCAGCGTAGTGGGGCGGCTGGTAAGGATTCACCATCGCCAAGTAGTTGGGGCGAGCTTGGGACGGAGGTACCGCCGCAGCTTGGCCCTGGTTGACTTGCGCGTTTCCGAGCGCAATCAACACCTCCTCTGTTGTCCTAAGACGGTCGCCCACATTGTTCGGTGCGGGGGCGTCCTGCGCACCTTGGGGTTGTTCCTCCTCAGGTTGAATCGGTTCCGTGACATTTGGTGGTGTCTCAGTAGGAGTTTGGGGAACAGGTTGGGCTCTCGGTCTCCCTCTGGGTGCCATTCTGTTACAAATGGTATAGATTAGGGCATGGTAGTGTTTGATTAAGCAAGAAGATCTCAAATTTATTTCTATGTTCTTCACATAATGCTCGATTGAGCTAATTTAAAATGTAATTTTATTTTTTTTTAAAAATTCCGGACAGTCTGTCCAGATTTTTTTTTTGTTAATTTCGAATTTAAATTTATATAAATAGATAAATCTTGTATTTTATTTCCTTAAAAGAAATTTTTAGTACAAGTGATAGAATATACCAAAATAGTAATGCTTCCTTAGCAAAAATAGTAACTACTACAAATAGAAATTCCTATCGTCTCTGAGCGTCCTCCGGCACTGTGGTAGGATCCTCCTCCGGATCTTCCTCCTCCGAACTTGGCGGCATAAGGTCGTCAAAGATGTGGTTCAGGTCCTCGCCATGGGCATCGACGTGTTCTTTCAGTATTAGATTTTGTGTAGTAAGGATTTGGACTTGATGTTCGAGTTGGTTTATTCGAAGGTGGTCCGCCTCTCTTAGGTTACCCATGTGGTGCAGATTTGCCTCCAATTGAGCTATACGATTTTTCATTTGTTGTATGGTTTGTTGGGAGTCAAGGTGAGCGTTCATCATTTTGATCATCAACTGCATCATATCTCGACTAGCCATCTAGCGCAAGCAAGAGATCTAAGTTAATATTCGCCAAGATCCTAAGTTCAATTTCGCCAAGATTCTAAGTTCAAATTCGCCAAGATTCTAAGTTCATAGAAGAGATGCAATATGCAAATGCAAATGATGATTCCCCCAAAAATAATTTAATGCTCTATATATATATTTTTCCATGGGTTTTAAAATAAAAATTTTCCATGGAAATAATACTTTAAAATTTAAATAATAGTCAAAATATTAATAGTACTTTAAAAATAATAATGGTTTAAAAATAATAGTTTAAAAATAATAAGGGTTTAAAAATAATAGTTTAAAAATAGCCGGGCTCTGATACCAACTTGTAACACCCCGGTTTTTGATAACCCAGGTCGGGGTGTCACCGCCACACCTCCCTAATAAGACACGGTTTCTCCGGCTTACTAAAGAGATGCAAGGCTAGGTATTGCAGCATATAAAACATTTAAAGCATTCAAAACAGCCCATGCAATATAGTTCGAAAATAATAATATCATAGCGCAGCGGAAATAATATTTAAGTATAGTATTGCAGCGGAAAATGTAAATAGGGCCGACATGGCCAAAACACGAGTTAAACAGGCCCGTTCATAATATAGTCTAACGTACGAATTTAAAAGAAACAAAATAATGTTTTCCCCAAAAGATAAAGTTCCCATGCATGAGGTGCTCATGTTCACTCTACATACTCTGTAAGAAAAAGAAATAAAAAGAAATGGTTTGGTCAGCACAACTTGCTGAGTAAGTTAACACATGCATGATCGTAGGGTTTAAAAGCCATCAATTTAATAATTAAATAAAAGCATGATAATAACATAATATTTAATTTAATCTAATCAACTACCAATTGCATAATTTATTTCAGGGCTTCATTTAACAACACATTTCACATGATTTAAAATAATAGTCATAATTTAAATAAAGCATTTAAATAATTTAATTGGACAACAACATAATTTAATTTAATTTCATTTAATTTAATATCCCCATTACATCCCAGATTTAGTATTTCATGTATTTCACGATTGCATCGCAATCTCAACAAGTTTAGCCGGTAGCCCGGCGGCCGCAACCGTATCAGCCATACCCAGTACCACTCCGGAGCCTCGGGAAACCCATGTGGATATTCGCGAGAGTGTAGGCTCTATATCTCATGCCGTTTTGGCAATATCATATCTCAATTTCAGCGCGCGGGGTCACCATCGTCCATTAAGGCACGAAGTGAATCGTTAGGGGGCACCCTGCAGAGCACTCACCCCTAATTTTAATTTATCAAGTTTGTAAGGGGATTTAATTTAAAAAATCTGATTTCAATTTTATTTATTTAAAAATAATATTCCAACTCATTTCAACCCTAAAGGTTAATTTCATGTTTCAACAAGATTTCATGGTTTGACTTCCGGTAAACCACAGTTTACTCTAAAATTTTTCTAAAATCAGATTTAATTCCAAAAATTCCGAAATTTCACGACTGACTCAGAAACGTCGAGATCTACAACTTTCGTGTTTTAACTTTTTCAATCCGAGATACAGAAATAGGTCAAAAACACCAATTTTCACAGAAGCACTATTCTGTCCGAATTTCATATGTCACAGTTTAAACATTTCGAATTCTACCATAGCAGTTCAACTCCAAATTTGATGAAATTTTACAGAGACCATCTTAAGACAATTATCTACAACTTTCATGTTCGGCCAAAGATCTAAATCGGTCTGGAACCTATGTCAAAAACGTGATCAAGATCGGACCTAAGTTCTGTCAAGAATTTCAAGATCTAGATTCAAGCAGTTCGGTTTTGGTTAGATTTCACATATCAAATCGTCTCTAAAAATTCTGAAAATTTTACAGTAGATAGATCTAAGCCTTAGGAACGTTTTTTGTGTTTTAAGTTTTTCCGTTTGAAGTTTTTTTAAGGTTCGGAAAAATTAGGCAAAACTGTTGCACCGTGAAGAATCATACGTTGACAGATTTACGATCTCTTGTTAAATCTTTTAGTTTCGAACATTTTAAATCCCTCCCAAAACCATGTAATGTTAACTTACTGATGTGTGAACGTCCGGGATGTCTATTTCGAAGGCGTGGCTTCCAGTTCACCGTTTCTCCTCTCCGTTCGTCGGGTTCTACGTTCACACGTCGGAGATCCTTTGATTTTCGTCCAAAAGCTGCTGTCTTGGTGTTTGATGCCTTCGTAGACTCCGGAATTACGAATTTGTGCATAGAGAGTCTTGTAGGGTTTTTGAAAAGGGTTTAGGGTCAGTCAAGAGGGTTATTTATAGAGGTTAGGACCTAGGGGGACGTCCAAGTCCGCCTCTAAGAGTCTGGAGTCGAAGGATGTTCAACCGAAAGTCGAAAAATCCGCGTTCGGGCGAGAGATTCACGCAACGGGCGAATCTGTCGCGTGGCGCGGTCGTGGCGCGCCCTCCTTTGTTCGACCGCGCGGCCACCGCGCCGAGCTCGCCTGGACTTCGGTTCGGGCGGGTCGTGCGATCCGTCGTGCTTTTCCTCCTCTCTTTCGGATTTCTATCCCTCTATGTTCCCGTTTTATGATCTTCGGGGTCTCTTCGGGTTTCTACTTTCTCTCTAAGTTTTTACTCGGGTCTAATTGGATGTTTGGACTCGAATTCTCGAGTTCATTGGTGTCGTGTTCCGGTGTATAATTTATTTACCTTTAATCCATCCTTTTTATTTAATTAAATCCCTTTAATTCCTTTTTAAGTAAAATCTCATTTCTCATTTCCTTATCTTTATTTATTTATTTATTTGCTGAATTTATTTATTTATGGTATTTATTTTATTTATTGTTTTATTTTATGTTGGAAAATCCTCGGGTATTACAAAGAATTACGATCTAACATTGCGTCAGACCATCGTAAGTTTTTTTGTTCGAATGTTGTAAAGATTTTATTTTCATTCGTGTCGTTGATCTCTAATTCATTTCTAATACATGAATATTTACAGATTGAGTTTGTCTTGCTGAAAAACCGTGAATGGTGTATTGCACGGCTGGAATGGCCAATAAAGGGTTGTCATGATGCTTCCAGATATTTTAAGTCTATTCTACAGTTGACATCGAATGATCCCGGATTGATCAAAGAGGGTTTAGATGGAATGATGCTATATATTTCAGACAAGAAACTGTTGGTTGAAAGTCGGAATAAAGTGCTTCTCAGTTTGGAACGCATTTGGACTGGCAATTCTCTCTTTGTACCTGCTACTGTTAATTTTTGTAAAAAACCGTCTTATGGAATCCCTGCAGCGACGCCGATTGATATGGATATTTACTATGTATTCAATGACGTGAAATGCCACATGTGCATTGCTACTAAGGAATGTCGCATTTTTTGTAATCCCCCGTGGTTGCATTAAGCTACCCCTCTTTGTATTTTAATTATAAAACTTTGTAATTTCTACTTCTATGTTTTGAACACATAATGGACAATTCGGGGTTAATGTGTTTTTTTTTGGATCCTTTTTTCAGCTACTGTTATTAGATTGTGAATGGTTCGCTAATTCTCCAATATTTTTTGGTTTCTACTTTTATTGTTATACTTATTATTTATGTATATATTAGATATATGCAATAAATAATATGTTGTTGTCCTAAGGTATATTTAAGTGTATACGTTGTGTTTATTTCAACGAAAGAATGTCACGACATGTGTAATCCCTCTCTGCTGCTGTAGGCTAAATGTCTTTCGAATTTGAACATCTATGAGGTTGTTTGCACTCTGTATTTTAATTGTGAATTTACAGGACCAAACACGCAATTAACTAATACGACGGCTCATTTTATGTTTTGCAATGAGTCACTGAATTAGTTTTTCATATATCCAATTAACAATTATATATATATAAATATTTATATTTTTGTATAGTTGTCCTTTTCGTCTCATAAATATTTTTTATATTATTAATAATCTCCATTATTGGACATAAAATTGAATTTTATTTTATGAGTAACTTATAATTCCACAGGCCATTAATGTCCAGAAGTAGTTTTTAGATTCATTATTTTGTGATGGAGTACTGTTATATAAAGTTTTTAAATTTCTAACAAAATATATATTTAGCATTGGTAAATAAATCTTATTTTCAACTATTATGATTCACGTATTTTTAAGAAATGTTTCCAATTGTATTCATTTTACATAAATTGATTTATTAAACTTACAAATACCACTGTTATTTTTATTACATTGTATTGTGTCAGATTTTATTTTTTATTTTAATTTTATACAATCTTATCACCTTTTGTTGAATGTACAGAAATTTAATAACACATGATACGAAATTTGCAATATTTCTGAATTATGGATTTAGGGGAACAACAACAAACTGACCACTATTGCGCCTAAATTTGTTCTTTGTAATGTTCAATTGATTCGTATTATTTCATAAAAGGGATGAATTTCCGTTGAAATGTGGATATATATTGATTCACGATGATTCAAAATGTGGAATAGGGAATTCATATATATGAATTATCCTATTTAAATACAATTCAACCTCTTTTGATATATTTCCCAAACCGAAAAGAAATGTAAATTAATTTGTTCCTAATATTGTCGGCCCATTCAACTTCCAAATCGTTTATCTTCTTCGCTGAGTACACTTGGTATCTGACGTTGAGAGAATTGTAGACAATGTCCAGTTCATCCGTAGTTGACTTGAAAACATCTTTGGGGATGTATAGCATGTCCGGATTATTGCCCTCGGAGTACTCGACCCAATTCTTTATGTTATCTTTATATTTCTCGGTTGTTTCCTTGAGGTTTTTTATAAAAATTGTTGCGGCATCGGTAAACTGGCATACTTTCATTGCACGTTCCAAGAAGCCTATAACATCGGTGACCTTATTTTTCTCTTCCTTCAGCAGTTCCGGTTCTGTCTCTGATAAAATCCTTGCCAGGAGATCTCTGCAGGCGACAACATTCTCCCCTCTTGGGAAATCGATTCCTGCATAATACGAGTTTAAACTTGAAATAAATTATTTAATAATTATTCAATACAGAGATTTGTGGGTATTACATACCTGCATAGGGTAGAAGACGGTTGATTTCGGCAATATCGATATTGCAGCTGCTGCTCGACATTTTGAATTTTTTATTTCAAGATTGTTGTAGATTATTTTGTATGTGATGAGGTTACCTCACTTTATATATATAGATTTTGTTTAGCTATTAATGTACTTTGTATTAGTTCGATGTTTTAATATTTTATCAAAATAGATTGATTCATGCTTACATTTATTGATTTTGGTATTTTCAATGCATATGAATTGTATAGATGTGACGATATGACTTATAGGATTATTGCAGGTGTATTGTGGTTGGTATAGTATTTAATGATATTTATGATATGTGTTGAATCAGGTTAATTTTGGTTATGTTAACAGTCTAATTCCATAATCGAAGGGTCTATTTTTTTTAATTTATATATTTTTTAAAGTTTGGTTGTTTAATAAGATTAGTTATTTATTTCATGTAGAATACCAAACATCTTAAATACATTTAACCTACGTGATTTGTTTCATTTAATTGCTTTCGACCATTTATAATTATACAACTTGAATTAAATTTACTAAAATAAATGAATTATCTCATTTTTCTTTATAAAAGGCTTATACTTTCATTCACTTAACGTAACTCTAAATGCATTGCAAATGGAACTCTCTATTAATGATTTGTATTGTTCGACAGAGGTACTTTTAAATAACCTTAATTTTTTAAATTTCTTACTTTTTAATATAATTGTATTTATTGAATACTTTTTTTTAAAAAAACGTAATTTGCAGGTGGGATCGTTCTATGTTAGCGCTGTTGTTGAGAGTATAGTTGAATGTGCAAGTTGGTTTATTTATTCGTGCAACATTTGCTCGCGTAAGGTAAAGTTTAATGCGGACTAAGAATTTTTTTGTCCCAATTGTGCCTATGTTTTTCACTGCCCTGTGATGCTTTATAAGTTGATGATCATTGTCTCGGATGGTACAACCTCATGTCGTCTTCTCATCCGAGACAGAGAAGCAGAATCTATTTTTAGTATTAGCGCGGTTGATTTGTTCAATGACACCACCGAGGTACTTTATATAAATTTATTTATTTTATTAAAATTTATATTATTGACACGTATTAATTTTCTTAATTTTTTCTACATTATGTAGGAGGAGGATTTCCCTTATTTTATATTACAGAATTTGCTGAATAAGAGTTTCCTCTTTAGAGTAACTATTGGATATGACAATTTTAGTGATGATCGACCATTATCCGTAGACGAAATCATTCCTTCACCTTTAGTTGATGAGGAAATTCAATCAGATGATGAAAATCACGTTTCGAGTACCATCCCACGTGCTTCTTTCCTATTTAAATGCCATCGAGAAATTATCGATTTCTTATTCTACTCTGTAATCTCTCTCATTAGAAGAAATAAATAATATCTCTATTTGTATTTTTTTAAATGGATGAGATTTGAGTCTTATTCTCTTTATCCGTATCAGTAAAATTATGCTATGAAATTGACTCTTACAATTCCAGTCTATAGAAATTCTGTTGATATATATATATTTAAATTAATTTTCATTTGATTTTATCCTCCTAGGAATTTATTTTTTATACGAAATAATGTGAATGAAGACGAACAATTTTTTTCTTTGTTTTATTTTGTTGTATTATATTGTATTTATCTTAAAGATATACCAATTATAAAATAAATAATTCTCTATATTTTATTTACGCTACTCGATTGAACACATATTCCGAAGAGAAATAATTATGTTCTCCTTCCTTTGTCGATAAATTCAGTAACAAAATTTTGTTCTAATTAAATAATTATTACTCCTATAACTTTTTTTTTTTGGAACCAAGAGTACTTGACTGTTCTGCAAATTTTGAAATCATTTTTAAATTCGGCTGCGTATGTAATGATGATATTTCGATTTTTCTTCCACTCACCCCTTTCAAATCATTCATGTTAATGCTTTGTTCAGTTCTTGGAACTTTTAATCTTCCAATAAGCAACTGATATATCCCCTGACAATATTTATTACTTATATTGTTTCTAAAAGAAACAATTTTTATTAGTATTTATTAAAAAATAATTTTATTAATTACTAAGGATTTGGACTCATTTAATTTTATCTGCAGCTCAAACTTATAAAAATTATCCATCCATTTTATTATATAATCCATAAAGATTACATGTATACTTAATTTAAATCTATAATAATCCTTTTAAGTTTAATTAAAATAATTATTTCACAATCTTTTGATTTTACTGACTGCTAATAAATGATGTATATCTGAAAAGATCGATAGTATTATTTTTTATTTGTTTTGAAAATATGCTTGATTTTAATTAATATCGCCTTGGTTCTATTTAGTGACTTCGTATCAAACTAAATTACAACTTTGGGAATATAAAACATCGAAATTTTTTTTATATTATTAATGTAGTTCTGAATCCGCAGTCGCATATACGTTGCTTCATCGGCATTGATAACGCTGTCCACTCGGTTGTCTTTTCAATTTTGCCTACTTCCACTACTCGAAATTGATCAAACATTTAATAATTTTATGGTAGTTGGTAATGTATTTAATGACATTACCATGTTATGTAATGAATACAATGAATTAACTTTGTTCATTCTCATCATTATGATTAAAAAGCTGTATATTTTGAGTCTAAATAGTGTTAAAAGTTTTTCTTATCCCATCTCCCGCGCTTCGTTTTTATCTCCTTCTTTGTATTTCGATTTTCTTTCAAAATAATGGACTTGCATGAAGCAACTTCGAGGTATTATTTTAGTCATTTTTTTGTTGTTTTTCAACATATAATTTATAATTTTAAAATTTTTATATTGAAAATACACTATTTTGAATTCCTTCGTAGGCGATTAGTGGATTTACCTAGAGATGTTTTGGCGAATATATTATCTCGCGTAGCATCCGAATCCGTGGAAGATCTCTTGAATGCTGGACAAAGGTTTAACCCATTGTTTATTTTTTTTATATTTCTTAAGTTTTTGTTACTATTTATTTTTATGAACCGCGCGCTATCTTTTGATTCTAATGTTTACTTAAAATGTAGCTGTCGGTCTCTGTATTCTGCATCCAAACATCCTTTGGTTTATTCAAGTTGCTGTCTAGATGGATTTTTGTATTGGGAATGGGGAGTTTATTTCGACTCAAAAATGGATTTCTTTGACATGTGCTGGCGGAATAACAACAAGACGCTCAAATTAAATGAAGCAATGGTTGTATACTCTTGATTTATGATTTTAATAAATCATTGATAAATAATTAACAGATTTATTTCTTTTTACAGGAAGCATTTTTACTGCGTGGTGATATTGAAGATTCGTTTTCAATTCTAGATGATGGTATTCGTGCAGCACACAAGCCTTCTATTTATGTGAAGTTGATCTGTTGCTGAGTTTGGGAAATGGAGAACGGTTTGACGAAGGTCTTCATCTCCTCAGTCGTATAAGTGAAGACAAGGATCAATTGGTTTCACTTAGTTACAAAGTCATCCGATGGTTCAGTGTTTTGGAGCATTTCCCTTGCCCCTTTGACGATAGAGAATCTGTCATGTTATGCGACGATTGTGATCATATATTTTCATTTACGTGTGGTCTTTTGGATAAGGATTATAGAGTTTATAACCGTACATGCTTCAAATGTATTGCAACTACCGAATGCCGTGCTTTCGTTCCAGGTAGCAGGGGAAGCGTTGTTATGTTCTGAGAATCATATATTGTTAACTTATCTGAACTTATTATGGATGTTTAGTATTTATTTTTTCCTTTTCTTTCATCGGGTTTTCAATTAGTTGTGCTTGCATTTCTTTATTTTTTAATCATATTCTAATTATTCAGATGTTTATATTTAGTTTTATTACGTTTAATTAAATATCTTTATCCTGCATATTACGATTTTATATAAGGGTCCATATTCGTTCTTCGATACTGTAATCTATGTAATGGATTAAACAATTTTGATTTGATAATAATATTAATTTGAAGTTGTATAATTTGATTGTAATTTAATTAATAAATATTTTTAATTTAATTTTATATTTTATAAACATTTTATTTTTAGACAATTATAATTCAATAAAAAATTAAAGTAATATTAGTCCTTCAATATGTAGAGGCCCAAATACAATGAACATTGAGATGCAATTATTCGACTTGAATGATCAAGCCCAAATCAATGTTCCAAAAAATCACAATATCATTTATTATAACTTGAATTTATATATGCAAATTTAATTTATTGAGTTTATTTATTTATATATGTTTATCGGAAACTTAATCTTAATCCTTCAATATGTAGACTCTCAAATTTAATATTTGTTGAGATGGAATTATTCGCTTTAAATTATCAATAAGCCCAAATCCATGTTCCAAAAAATAATAATATCATTTATTATTTATTGAATTTAAATATGCAAATTTAATTTTGTGAATTGTTTGATGTATGTTTATCGGAAACCTAATATATAAAATATTCAATTAATTTTATAACGCCCGGGACGTTTTCTGCAAATTTTATAAAGTTGAGTGTAAAAATTAAATTACCCATTTGTAGATTGATCTGTATTTCATTAATTTTTATGCTCAGCCTATACATATAATTTATATAATAATTTATTAAAAGTTAATACAGCTCTTCAACATAACTTCTCATTATTTTTAGTTAACATTAATCTATTTTTTCCTCATTTTTCATATTCATGCGAGTTTACAAATTATGTTTTATTAACTATTGCATTTTCCTTCTACTTATTCTGTTCGCCTATAAATATAATTGTATACGTTTTTCCATTCCAAAAGTGTTGTTAGTTGTGCTGTTGTATGAATACATTTCTAAATAGATCAATGCTATGGAAAATTCGGATGACCAACCTCTAAAGAAACGTTTGCTCATAAATTCGTGTCCAGTAAATAAACAAGGTGAAAGTGAGAAATGTATCCTTGATATGCCAACAGATATTCTTGGTGAGATAGTGTCCCGTGTTTCTGCTTCTTCTTTAAAGGATATGTTTAATGCTGGATACAGGTTATTTGTCTTTGCATGCCTCTTTCTGTCCTGCTCTTTTTTTTTTTTTTTTTTTTTTGGATTTTCACCACATACATTGTACACTTAATATTTTCATTATTACCTACATAATGATTATATTTTTTCAGCTGCAAGTCACTTTATCAGGTTACTAATCATCCATTGGTTTACTCACGTTGTTGTATGGATCAATTTCGATGGTACGCTTGGCCAATGAGGTTTTCTGCGAAGGGTTTATTCTATGCAAAGTGTATGGAACACGGGAACAGAATGCCTTTGATAGATGTTGCTTTGGTTAGTTCTTAAATAATAGTTCAATCGTGTAATTATTCTATTTCGTTAATATATACGCAAAACACTGATAGTTTTTTTTTCAATGCCGAAGGACATATATGCTACAAGTAATGACTTAAATGGCGCCTTTAGACTTCTGGATGATTCTATCAAGCTGGGTCACGTTCCATCAATTTACCTGAAATGCATATTCCTTCTAAGTACTAATCACTCGGGCCATATAAAAGAAGCATTAAGGTTGGTGTCTTCAATAAGTGACGAAAAGGAATTGTTGGTATCTGCAAGAACAAAAGTTCTTCGTTGGTTTGGTACGAGATGGGAGTTTCCAGATTTATTCCCTTTTTCTAATTTCAAGGTTTTCTGTGAGAATAATGATCATATTACTACCATGTTACGTGTATGGTCGGATAATAATTATGAGAGGATGGATATCAAGTGTTTGAAATGTATTGCCACCCGCGAATGTTGGCTTTTCCGTCCAACTAATCCTATATATAGTTTATGATATTGTACTTTTATGAAATTTGTTTTCTTATCGTATTGTATGCGTTTTATTTTTTTTCTTCCATATATTTATAACCACCAAACAATTACGACCTAACACTTCGTCAGATTATCCTTATTGCTATTGTTTATATGTTCTATACATTTTTATATCAATTATTTTGTTCAACTATAACTCATTTATAATATATGAGCATGTGCATATTGAGTTTGTACTAATGAAAAATTGCTTATGATTTATGCTAAGGCTAGAATTGTTGATAAAAGGTCGTCGATTTGTTTTTAGATGTTTTAAATATATTCTACAATTGACTTTCAAAGAACCTGGACAGATCATATATGTTTTGGATGGAATGAAAAAAGTATAGGACCAATATCGCAAATACCAATATTACGACTTAATGATTGGGTTGTAATGTTTTTTTTTTGTTTAATAATAATTTAACTTAGTACAAATTTATATAATTTTTTCTTTTGCATTTAACGATCTAATGTTTGGTATGTATATTTTTTTTTCGTCATATGTATTTATTATATTTGTATTTTTCCTTGAAATTACACAATTTCACTTTTGGGTTTTCAAATCAATTTTTAAGACTTCTTTACTATCGTCTATAAAAATATTGTGTGAAATAAATTTTGTCAAATAAAATAATAGTTTCATAAAATATGCAAAACACAGCATACTTAATAGATTTAAATATAAAAACTTATTTTTCAAGTTCTTTTAACATTACTCCCAAATCTTGAAGATATGTAAAGTAATTTTTTCCTAATTCCTTTCTCCCATAAAATTTGCAATTCATTCATCTTCTTGGTTGAAAAATCTTCGTATAGCTCTGTCATCCGTTTCGAAAGGCTCTCCAACTCCTCTGTGCTGTATATTAAAATAGACTTCGGAACATATATGAATTCGGGCTTTGATTCCGTAAATGCAATCCAATTCTTTACGTTTTCATTATAGCAAGCAACAGTTTCCTTGAGATTATTGGTGAAGTTCGTTGTAGCATCTGCAATCTCACATCCCTTGATTGCGCTCTCTAAAAATTCAATGGTACTGACGAACTTATTTTTCTCCGCCCTGCTCAGACCAGGTTCGTTGTCGGACAAAATTTTCACTAAGAGGTCTTTGCATTTAACTACGTCTGAACCTCTAGGGAAGTTTAAACCTACGACAATCGTTTAAAACCTTAAAATTAGTGATTATTCAATGATCATTTATTTGAAATAAAACCTACCCGCGTATGGAAAGAGTCGATTGATCGCTGATATTTGTAGTGTCCAGTACACTGGAGCCATCTTGATTTTTATATAAAGTAGAGTTATCCTTTTCTTTTATAATTGTATTATCTCTTCGCATATTCATCGTAAAAAATTATTCGTCTATATATAGACATTATTTAGAGATTTTGAACGTCACATTGGTTGATGCATGATTAAAAAATTAAACGTTACCTTAATCACTACCGTTTGGTGTACGATATTTTTCCCATTCTGCCCTTATTCACGATGCAAAATGTTATTACACCTTTTGGTTTACTCGGTATTGTTGATTTTAAATGTCATTGGTAATATAAACTACATTAAATGTATACTTTCAATTAAACATACGATAGCGTATCTTTTTCTCTATTTGCATTATAATAGACGTACATTCTATTTAATTTAACTTAAAGATATCCTAATTAAAAAATTAATTTATTTTCTGCATTTTATTCACACGTGTGGATTTAACACATATTCGGAATAGAAGTAATCATAATCTGCATGGTTTCTGGATAGTTCCACTAACAAATTTTTGTTCTAATTAAACAATTATTGTAGTGTTTCGGATATCAAGAATAATTGATCTATCTTTAAAATGCACGTCATCATAAATTCTTCGCCCGTGGAACGATCATTTCCGCAATCTTATTATCATTTCCACCGTTCAAAACATTTATGTTAATGGACTGTTCATGTCTGTCGAATTTTCATTTTCCAAGGAAGTAATCATTTCTCCCTAGAAAGTAATTTAACTCACTTATTTTATTTTTTTTAAAAAAATAGGCAATATTATATAGAAGTATACATTAAAAATGAAACATTAAACAGAATATTGATATTACAACTTATTGTTCTTACTTAATGTTTTTAGTCAAAATAAATGTTTAATATTATTGTCAATGAAGTTTTAAATTATATGGTAGCTTAATAGATGAAAAATTCATAATTTTAATTTTGGTCCGTCACACCCCCCGGTGTGTGATATGATGGAGAATATCATTTTTTTTTCTTTTTAAAATGTGGTTTATTTTACTTAATAGATCCGGATTCCTGTTAATATTCAATTCACTTAATAAGTTTCATTGCCCACTTTCAATTTTTATATAAATAAATTTACCCGTGGTTTAATTATTAATGTAAGATAAAGGAACAAAATATGAAATATTATCGATGTGTCTTTTCATATTCATCATCATCTTTCATTTCCCATTCAAATTAATTGATGTCTTATCAAGTCCTTTCGCGGAGGGTGTGACCGTTTCGCATTCCGTTTCAATAATATATGAGATTTTCTCAACATAAACTTATCTTCTTCCATCTTCTATGTGACGATATATATTTTTCTTTGGTTCTTCCTTCGAGAAACTCGACTCCTCCATTCAAATAAGAACAAAAAATTTCGATATGGATCCAGAGATAATAGATAATACGTTGATGGACGAGTCTGACCGAAACACTCCACAACATCGCCAAACATCGTTAACTGATCTTACTCACGATATTTTGGGTGACATAATGTCCCGCTTATCCGCTTCATCGCTCGGTGAAATGTTCACGGTCAGCTATAGGTATCATTAATCGTCTTCGGTGATAAATTTTTATTTCATTAATACAATTGAATTACTTATTATATTTCAGTTGTAAATCACTTTTTCATGCGACCAAACATCCATTGGTGTATTCTAAATGCTGTATGGATTCCTTTCGATTCTATCGTCACCCGTTTCGTTGCCATGCGAAGAGGGATTTCTACTTTAACTGCATTCGCAATCGTAACCCGATGCTTCAAATGAATTCTGCAATGGTAATATAATAGCAATATTATGTTATTAAATTATTATATTATTATTTGATTATATTGTTATTTGATTAATACAATTTTTATTTACTTCTTTAACCACTCTTAATTTACTCCTGAAATGAAAACTGCAGGATGCATATGTTTTTGACAATAATTTGAATGTTGCGCTATCAATTCTGAATAATTCTATCAATGACGGTCATCTTCCATCTCTCTATCTCAAATCTATCTTGCTTTTCAGTACTAACGATCCTTTACGTTTTAAAGAAGGAGTGAAATCACTGACTGTTATCAGTGGTGATAAAAAAATGTTGGTTTCCCTCCGAGCAAAAGTTATTTGATGGTTTCACTGCCGACCCCACTTTCCAAATCTTTTCGGTGATTCAATGATGAGGATAATATGTGATGATAA
This sequence comes from Hygrophila difformis, assembly GCA_030278955.1. Classification (NCBI taxonomy): domain Eukaryota; kingdom Viridiplantae; phylum Streptophyta; class Magnoliopsida; order Lamiales; family Acanthaceae; genus Hygrophila; species Hygrophila difformis. The sequence goes on along the minus strand of JAOANR010000012.1, from coordinate 13,207,638 downwards.
AGAGCATATTCATAGTTTGATCAAGGGTTGGCCCGACGACGACTATGAGAGTATTCAAATAGACTGCATCCTTTGCATCGCCACTTGGGAGTGTTGGATCTTTCGTCCCGACAATGCGATGTATATGTACCTAAGATGAATTCATTTGATGGAGTACATTTTATTGCATTATATTGACTGAAAAATAAGTTTTTGTTGTTTGGTTTACTATAATGGTTAAATAATTATTCTTTGTTTTCGTATTGTTGGATTTTATATCAATGATTCGAAGTCTTGAGGCATGTTTGTGTTGTTATAGCTAAAAATAATTTTATTATATATGTATGTTTTTAGTCGTTTTCTTTATGAATATGACGAAAAATTTAAATATGGTTCATGAATAAAAAATAATGGACAAATCATAAATTAGTTAGAGTCATGTTCCCTTCTCATTTGGGATAGTCAAGCCGAGAATATCTTCGTGAAGAGTGCATCATTACTGCATAAAGAAATGACTGAGGTATAATGAATTATTCTACTTATATTTTTCCATTTATTTTTCTATTAATTCTAATGTTAGTCCATTTTCGTATTTTCATGTGGTAGGAGGTGGATTTTCCTTCATATATTTTCCAGAATTTAATGCATAAAAGGTTCACATTCAAAGTTACAATTGGAGATGGAGAATATTGGAGGTTTGATCGTCCAATAACTGTTGATGAATTGAAAACTGCAGAGTCTATCGACTTAGATAGTCAAGTTGATGATGAGTCTGGAATGTCTAATAATCCATCAATTCATTCTGAGAGCAATCAATCTTCTCAACAAACTCCCAGTTGCTCGAATGTGAAGACAATTTTTTCTCGAATGTCTAATTACAAATTTTTAGAATATATATGTTATGAATTTGTACCTATCAACTTTGAGTTACCTATAAACTATATTTTATATAATTAAATTTAGAGAAAACTTTTTATATATTCTATAATGGTTTTTCGTTTATATGGAATTTCAATGTAACCCCTTCTAATAAAAAAAAAGAAAAAAACAATTCAATTTTGTTAATGTATTTTTTTTTTTTTGAGAAAAAGGATTGTTTCATTCATATACCAAGTAAAAACCGCATGATTACAAAGATTGACATAATCATAGCAAATCTAACTATCAAACAATCTCCCAGCCCTTCACATCTAAGTCAACTCAAATCCACTTGAAACCATATCAAGACCATCTACAGTATCCTTCCTATAACAAGGCAACGGCATCAGTATCCTTCCTATAACAAGGCAACGGCATCAAGATTCCACAGCAGCGTCAAGCGATAGCCATATCTCATAGGCACCATCAACGTCTCATACGCATCAGCAAAGTCTCAAAAACAAGCAGCAACAGCAAACAACCAGTATTTCAGACCACGCGGACAACATTATTTCTCAACATCTTCCTTCAAAGCCCAGTTTGCAATAAAATTCACAATTGACACATCAAGGTAAAAAATCCCCAAAATTTACTTTATCATCACATCACCCCTGCTTAATTTATTCAAAACCAAATGTATCGAAACTATGGACCTAGGGAAAATTAAAACCAAGGATAGGCGAAAGGAAGAAAATAGAGTGGAATGGTAAGTGGGGGGTATGGAGGAAGATAACCAAAATTTGAAAATTGATCAATCAAGGAGACATGCAGCTACAAAAATTGATACTATACATAAGAGGTAATCAAGGTTACAGCAATATAGAGAAAAATGCGGATCAACCACTCTTAGCCAAAAAGGTTTCCCAATTCCCATTTCATAATAATGCATGAGCCAAAGATCAGATCCTCCATTACTCCTTGTTCCAAATCTTCTCTTACTTTTTTTTTTTTTTTTCCAAGAGACTCTCTACCTTTTTCTACATTTTCTTTCTTCTTTCTACTTCTTTTTTTTTTTTTTTTTTTTTTTTTTTTTTTTTTTTTTTTTTTTTTTTCGGGGGTATCCAGTAGCCTAAAATCAAGAGCGAAGGTCTTAAACCAACTCCTATTCCTTAACATTCCCAGTCATAATAACCAAGCCAACTAATCATCGTTCTCAGCCCAACAAAAAGCCACACCCTCATGTTTCCAGAATAATCAAACTCTCCTCAGGCTCCCAGCATAATGATTCCAAAATCAAACAGAATATTCAAGTGAAAGTAAATAATCAATTCCAAAGAAAACTCCACGGTACGAGACAACAATATGACTGACACTAGGGGAAGAATAATGTAGCGAAGCATTTGGGTTAGGAAAGGAAGTAGAGTTTCTCAGAAAGTTCAACAAAGGATAGGTATTCCTAGTGCCCTTAAGTTTCGATACGCTGGAATGAAAAGAAGCAAGCTCGATACGACAACAAAGCAAATTCTAGAGGATCTTACCGATTAGTGTGTCAGTGGCTTGGTATTCTCATTGCAAATCGTCATTCCATCCCATACTATGTATTCGAAATTGACTTGAATCTGCATTGCCAAAAATCCTCAATCCTTTGGCATTCAAGCGTCGGCGGACTTGGAGATTCCGAGCCACCCCAACAAAAATTGCAATCCTCCTGAAACCCGGGCATCAGCATTCTCCTGTTAGAGCTTCACCCATGTTGGACCCTCAAAACATGAACAGCAGCAGCGCCTCAGCAACCATACGAAATTCCTGAGCTTTGTGTATCCATAGCAGACAAGAGCCTCTTCTGAACTTAGTTCCAGTCTTACCACATATTTTCTGCAGAAATCTCAGAACCAAAATACATGGTGGCCATAGCATTCAAAGCACGAATCATCAACCAACATGGCACAGCCTCCAAGCGTTTCATATCTCCAAACCAGCTGCTGCTTTACTCAATTAGCATCGACCTATAAGAATCTGCTTTTCTATACTCTATGCGAGACCCAATAAAAACAGCACCCCACCCTTTATGCGCACCCGAGCAAGCTTTTTACTTTTCTCAATCCGTAACAGACTTTCTCCTGGCATCGTATACTCTTGCGGAGTTGTCCCATAGAGAATTTATGTCAACCAATCCTTAGCTATCTCTACCATACCAGTGCCCAAATATCAGCATTATCATCCGACTAAATTCTTTATCGTCAACCTCCCAGGTAATTTCTTCTGCGTTGCTAGACTTATTTAGCCCGATTACGCACCAGCAACATCCCAGAACTCCATCTACACCTGCAAAGAGAAATAGGGGAGGGGAAAATAGTTATCCAAAAAGTGAGTCCATCTAGAGAAGGCCGAATTAAAGCCCTCTCAAGCCACGTCCTCATTATCCCCAATATTTCTGTCTATCACTCCTGCCCACGACAAGTCCATGAATCTGCCCCAAAATGGCTTCGCAACAAATCCGTACTTCAAAGCATCCAAGTCTGTTGCAACTTGCTTAGCCCAAAGACCCCTCCACTCATCAGCCTGCCAATACATTTCAACTCCATTATGTAGAAAAATCTTAACACAGCAGCGGCATCACGAAACAACATCACCATTATGCATCAGTAGCCTCATCCGGTAGCAGCTCCATCATAACTGCTTATTATTATTTTTTTTCCATATGGTTAACTTTAAACCCAACAAATGATATACTCTAGACCTGTGCAACAACAAGCTACCCAACTCCTAGCTTTACTATAGCCACCTTTCCACTTTATCTACGCCTGCAGCACCTTTCCTAGCCCACATATCTGCCATCTCGTTGCGTTCTCTATAGATGTGTTTGACCCTTACTTCCCCCGCACATTTCAATACTGTCATAATCGGCCCCAAAAGTTTATAAAATCTCCAGGGTAGTTTATCCGGCTCATTCATCCATGACACCACGTTATAAGAATCACATTCGAAGATCAATCTAGGTAAGGGAAAACCTTGATCACGCACAAGCGCCTCACAAACTCTACTGATTGCGGTTACTTCGGCTTCGGAAGAGTCCGACACTCCAATGTGGTCAGACAACACAAATAGCACCTTCCCCACGTTGTTCCTAATGACCCCACCAATCCCGGCTGGGCCGGGATTCCCCAAAGAGGAGCCATCGGTGTTTACCTTCCACCATCCTGAGTCGGGGCGTTCCCAAACCAGCCCACCACGCATGTCCTTATTCCTGTACCCCTGAGCATCTACTAAGCAGCCTGGAAAATAAGAGTTCACAATTGCCAAGTTAATATCCATACTACCCTTATTCGCCTGCCACCACACACCTATCCGCCATTTTATTTCATCAAGCACCAAATTCAAATTAAAATTCTGATTTCTGAAGACAGCTAGATTCCTCCACCTCCAAATTGACCATATAGTTGCAGCCCCTGTTAATAACCATACGTCATTCCTCCCCATCTTCGGTTGAAAATCAATCCACCATTGAATTAATTCCTTCGTTTTCCCTGGCAAAGCCCATGAAACGCCAAACCATTCCACCCCCTTATACCAGAGTTCGGACACGACCTTGCATTTACACATCATATGATCTATAGTTTCCGGCTCCCTTTCGCACCAAGGACATTCCACTTGAGAATTGCTCAGACATCCTCTCGATGCTAAAATAGACCGAACAGGAAGAGCATCTTTCAAACTTCTCCAGATCAATAATTTCACCTTCTCCGGGCATTTGATTTTCCACAACCTACTCCACAGCCTCGTCTTCTCCTTCTCCTCAGGCCCCATAGGTCGAGACCAACATGATCTGGTGGAGAACATTCCGCTGCCTTCCATTGTCCATCTTACTTTGTCCTCCAGGAACCTGTTTAGCGATTGATGATTAAGCACTGTCATAAAGTCCTCCCATACATCAACTTCCCAATCGAATAAATTTCTCCTCAACCCCACTTTCCAACACCAAAAAGCTCCACTCCATTCACCAAACTCGCATATCTTCCCATCCTTATTTAATGAGAGTGCAAACAGACGTGGAAAACAATTTTTCAGCGGCAAGCCTCCCTCCACCCAGCGGTCGTGCCAAAAACTTGTACGGCTACCATTACCCACTTGGATAATCAACTTCTCTCTAGCACCCCCCACGTCAACCTTATCCCACACCCTACTAATATTACCCCACACCGATCTACAACTACTCTCCCATGGGATTAGGGGGTTCGACTTTGCATAATATTTAGAGTCAACAACTTCTTTCCAAAAAGCCTTTTCTACCCCAAATCGCCACTGCCATTTTTTTAGAAGTACAAAATTGAACTCTTCTACATTTCTCACACCAAGACCCCCATTCTCCCTCGATTGGCAAATCATTTCCCAATTAACGGTATGAAGCTTCCGTACCCCATCCCACTCGTTCCAGAAAAATCTCCGTTTCAGCTTCTCAATACGATCAGCCACTCCTTTTGGAATTTTGAATAGCGATAGAAAATATACCGGCAAGCAGTTAACCACCGACTTAATCATGCACAATCTCCCCGCTTGAGACAACATTCTACCCTTCCACCCCGCCAACCTCTTTTCAATCTTTTCCAACACCGGTTCCCACACCCCAATCCCGTTAGTCCGACCTCCAACCGGTATGCCCAAATATTTCATCGGCCACCTCCCAACTTCACACCCCAATAGTCCAGCCGCCTCACCCTCAAGCTCCCTGTCACAGTTGATCCCATACAAACAACTCTTTCCATAGTTTATCCTTAGACCTGTAGCAAGTGAGAAACATCTAAGGATTCGTTTAACACAAATGACCTGTTGGAGCTCCCCTTCACAAAACAGCACCGTGTCATCTGCATATTGCAAATGTGAGATGATCGGGCCTCCAGTATCTGTTGACAGCCCTTCAATCAAGCCTCTTTCCACTGCCTTATTTAGCAACTTATTGAGTATCTCCACCACCAAGACAAATAAATAGGGTGAAAGGGGATCCCCTTGTCGTAGACCCTTTTGCATCTTAAAGAATTTAGTAGGGGATCCGTTGATTAGAACTGCTGCCTCCGCTGACACCACACAGGCCTTGATCCACCTGATCCACTTTTCATTAAATCTCATAACCTCCAGAACATGAAAAACCGATTCCCATGAAACATGGTCGTACGCCTTTGCAAAATCGAGTTTTATAACAAAGCCCCTTCGCCCTTTAATTTTTGTTGAGTTCACAAGTTCGGCAGCCACCAACACACCGTCCAGTATTTGCCTGCCTTTAACAAATGCCATTTGCGAACCCCCTACAACACCCCCCAGTACCTCCTTTAATCTGCCAGCCAGGACCTTCGCCACGATTTTGTAAACACTCCCCACTAAGGATATTGGCCTAAAATCGCCGAAATTCATTGGATTTTCAACTTTCGGAATCAACGTAATGAATGAACTCCCAATACGTCCCGGTAAAGTCCCTTCCGCCTCTAGTTGGTTAAATACTTCCATCACCTCACCTTTTATCAGCTCCCAATATTTTTTGAAGAAGCTTAGATTGTACCCATCCGGTCCCGGGGCTCGGTTCCCATCACACCCCCAAACCACTGATCGAACCTCTTCTTCATTGAAACTTCTAACCATCCAGGCCCTATCTACCTCTCCCACGCTAGCCAGCCCAATCCCGTCAACCTTAAAAACCAAATCCTTCTGCTTCTTAAACATCTCTTGAAAATATTCAACCGCTTCCTCTTTTATCAGCCTTGGATTTTCAATGACACTGTTGCCAACTCTAATAGCCCCTATACGACTTCTGCTTCTATTGATCGCAGTCACAGCGTGAAAGTATTTAGTATTTAGATCCCCTTCTTTTATCCACCTTATTCTCGACTTTTGATGCCACCTCCGTTCATCAGCCAAAAGCAACCTTTTCAGCTCCCTCTTCTTAGCAGCCCAAGTCTCCCTCTCCTCTTCCGCCGCTAAAACACCCAGTGAGCAATTCTCAATCTCAACAATCTCCTCCTGGACTTTCTGTAATTGGTTGGTGAGTTCAGACGCACTATAACCCTCCCACCTTCTCAATGCAGATTTTAAACATTGAAGCTTGCTGACCAGCTTACATCCACCTCCAGATCCCTCCTCCCCCCATACAGATTTAACTATATTTGCGAAGCCCGCATCATCCATCCAGTAATTATATAGCCGGAAAGGTTTCGGACCCCAGTCCTTCTCGCCAACCGATAAGCTCACCGGATAATGATCCGATAACACCGAGTCACACCTCCTCTGGACCACCTCCCCCTCCATCCATAGCCAATTAGGCGATATCAGGAATCTATCAAGTCTACTACATGATCTGCCACTCCTCCCATACCAAGTGAATTGTCCGCCCTCCATTGGCAAGTCCACCAATCCAACACTATCAATGAATTCCCTAAACTCCCTCGAAGATCCCCCATCCTCACTAACACCAATCCTCTCCCCTGCCCCTCTTACCGCATTAAAATCGCCAATTAAACACCAGAAGTTTCCATCATCCGTTCTACATTTTTGGGATAGCATTTCCCAAAAAGCCTGTCTCTCCCGCCTATCATTTGGAGCATGTATGCATAATACGTTCACCACCCCTCTCACTCCCGTCATACTCCCCTGTACCCATAGCAATTTATGATGTCTCTCCTTTGCCACAAAAGCACCCCAGCTAGCATCCCACATAATCAACATGCCACCCGCATTTCCAATAGCCGGCTCATAACAGAATTCACATCCTCTCGATCCCCACAACCGATATACTAACCAATCTTTTATCTCCCCCATTTTGGTTTCTTGAAAGCATGCCATTGTAGGTTTAATTTTTTTGCATAAACGTGTCACCGCCCTCCTCCTAACTCCCCCATTCAACCCCCTCAAATTACATGTTAACAGCTTCATCCCCACTGCTATCCCTCAATAACCTTGGCTACACTACTTTCTTTATCCCTCCCTCTCCACTTCCTCGCAAATTCTCTCCAGCACCTTCTTTCGGCTCACTAGACAACCCAACCCCAAACATTCTGCTAAGTCCAAAGTATCCTCCACCTCTGTTAAATCTATAAGCCTAACCCCCCTTTTACCCCTGACAGTAGTAAATTGCAAAGATCCAAAGCTGTCACCCAACTCTCTTCGCTCCGACCTCCCACCCAAATGTTTAACCCTCACATTCTCGGCCTTTCTGCCTCTCCTCCGACCCTTAAGCCTAGATCTCAATCTTCCTTCAATAACCTTGGCTAGAGCTCTTTCCACCTCAACAATTTCTTTCAAGGCCTCCAAGTCGTTATCTTCCGCTGAATCTTGCTCGCCCATCTGAGTTGACGCCCTTGGCTGCCTCACTTCCTGAACTTGCTCCGATACCCCGTCCGTCTCCATCCCGATCCCCTCCCCCACAGTGCCAGGTATTCTCGAACTCTCTGTACTCTCTGGGTTATGATTCTTTCGGCCCTCATCCAAAGAAGCCATTCCCTCCCCAATAGTCCCCATATCAGACTGGATATTGCCATTATACACCATGGGCCCATCCACTATAATCCCCCCTTGATCCTTTTGGCCCGAACTTTCCTTATCAGCCCCAACAATTATATTGGCCCAACCTTCAGAACCCAACTGGTTACAAGGCCCATCCTCCTCAGGCCCCATCACACTTATTCGGCCCACTGGAGACCCCATGATATTCTCCCCACACATTTTGGGGAGATCCGCCCTCTCCTCCATAATGCCTGTCTCCATAATGTCTGTCTGATATACAGCCGCATTTCTGAATTCTTGTTGTTCCCCATGCACCGTGACTAGAGAACTTTCCGCTTCCCCATGACCACCCGACCAGGACCTGCGCTCCAGGATCTTGTCCGCCGTAGCTTCAGCCGCTTCCTTCTCAGGTGACTTCTCCGGCACTACGTTGCCGCTATCTGTGGCGCCATCCATCTCCGCATCTTCATTGTCTTCTTCTACCACTGTTTCATTATAATTCACTACTATTTTTACGTCGAACTCGCCTCCCCCCACGCGAATCCGCAAGTTGGATGGTATTCTAAGGACGTCATCCACTTCCACTAGTAGTCTTGCTCTATCGAATCTTCTATGCGCGATCGTCTCTCTATCAGCGCTGATCAGTTTCCCCCACCTTTGCATCATTCTTTGAAAATTACCAACGCTCCAAATGGAGAAAGGAAGCCCATACACATATAACCATACCACCTGACTACTCGCCGTCACCCCGAAGCTCCATTTGCTTTTCTTTTCCACTAGATGATTATCCTCCATATCCGCCAGGAAGGCGTCCCTACTTACCTCATCCTTGAACACCGCCAACACCATCAAGCCGCCCCCATAGATCACCTCCTCACACTTCTTATGATCTCGGAACAACCGATCTTGGAAGGCTTTTAGCCCTTGAAATTCCTTTAATAAAACCACGGTAGACCTTGCCAACCAGGCCTTATCCTGTTCCTCTTCCACTAATTTTACCGGACTATTCTCTACATCCTTTTCCACCCTACTATCCGACCCCGATGGCATTACCCCCCTAGCTACGGCCGCATACGATCTCTCATCACGCCTTGCAGTAAATGAGTGTTGCTGCCTCCAACCCTTTCTGCCTACAGCCGGCTCCTTGCTGTTCTGATCGAGGTGTGCTCTCTTACTCGGACCTCCCACCGCTTTCCTTTTTGAACCCCTGCTGGGATAGGCCCAACTAACCCTCAACTTCCTTCCCATCATCGATGCACCGTTCATATTGTTTATTACCTTCTCACCCTCCTCTTTGCTTTGAAATCTGAAAAATCCAAACTTGAAGCCGTTCACCGGCCACCTTCTCATCGGGATAAACCAGTCTTTCACCTTAGCCACTTTATCAATTTCCCTGAGCATTTGAATATTTGGCAGCTCCACCGGCATGTTCCCGACGTAGACACCGACCAGCACTTTCCTCCAGCTAGCACTACCACCTTCCGGCCTCCTTCCCGTAGCAGTTCCCATTGAAACCACACAATTGTGCTCGGCAATCTTTGGAATTTTCTATTTTTTATTTCCAAAAACTATTTAATTTAGAAATTTTTCTATATTTAAT